>JABCKD010001114.1:0-26266 GCA_013186415.1 Fusarium sp. NRRL 66088 | reverse complement strand
TTTCGGGACAAGCGCTTGTCCCAGGACCTCCTCGAGAGGATCCGGAAGAAAGTTGGCGACGGGGCCGACGGGATGTGAGATATTGCTGCTTCGATCGATATGCTGATGGTTTGCTGACGCGTTGCTTAGGTTCAGGTGGGCGTTCTGTCAATTGGACAGCCTAGCTCGATGTCGTCACGAGGCGGCTATTGAGGAAGCTCTCGCATCTTTGCCGCGGAACCTAGAAGACACCTACCGACGCATGATTGAATGCATACCGACGGAGCTCAAAACCGATGCAATACGGCTCCTACAATTCCTAGTGCACTCCGAGCGACCTCTCAAGCTGGCTGAGGCTAAAGAGGTAATAGCGACGCAGATCGAAAAGGAGTCGCGAGGGTTTAACATCAAGCGTCGACTTTTCTGCGACAAGGATGTTTTGCACTACTGTCCCAGCTTAGTGATGGTCGTTCATGCCACCGATACAGAGCTGCATCTTGCCCACTTTTCTGTCAAAGAGTATCTTCTTAGGGAGAATCAGTTCAAGATCGCGACTGCCAGCATTTCTATCACGAAGACATGCTTGACTTATCTTACGGACATCAACAGTAGCCACAAAGAGATTCAGCAGCATTTTCCGATGGCAAGATATGCGGCGGAGGTCTGGACAGGCTTTGCTGTGTTGGCACAGGCTTCAAAAGATATAGCTCGAGAGACGGTCAGGTTCCTAGAAGAGGAAGCAACGTTTCAACGATGGTCTCGCTTGTATCAGCCTGATAGGGGTTGGGACCACAACCCAGGCCCTCCGCAAGGTTCCAAGCTCTACTATGCTTGCTTCGTTGGGCTCGTGGCGCCTGTGCGAGATCTTACCGGCAAGGGAGCAGACATCAACGCGCAGGGCGGCAAGTACGGCAACGCTCTCCAGGCCGCCGCATCTAGAGGCCATCAAGAGATTATCGAACTACTCCGAAGAAATGGCACTAATACATCTCCAAAGCGGTCCGGCTCTAGAACTCCAAGCAATCCAGCGAAGAAACTATAATCTATGCGCCATGAGCCTCCTGGTCAAACTCAATGATTCCTTCGGTGCGCTCCACCTTTGGCCTTGCTTTAAGCTTCATCACTCTTTCCACTTAGCAGATTTTAGGCGTGGCTAGTTAAATCCAAGACAACTCATGCTGTGGTTTTTCTTTGTCTAGTAATCAGGTCTCAGGAGAGCGACTGTTTTATATATCTCTGTTTTGCCAACGAGATGCTTGGTATCGGTATTGATTATACACGTATTACCCGATGGCTGGTTGTGGCCTTCGGGTCTTTGCATGACATGCTTGAATTATCTACGTATGAAGGTGCGTTTCTGTCCCCATATATGGAGACTTGGAGCTCGAGATGAATTCAAGTCACCAACTCAGCCTCAATGACTGTGTCTATGACAACAATCTTCAGCATGCCTGGATGACGATTGAGCGCTTCTCTCTCTCTGACCAGCGGTCGGAGCCTCATGAAAGGGCATTAGTCGTAGCAGTAGAGTTTACTACGCCCGGGAGAACGGATCTCATAGTGTTGGAAGTGGGCGTGGTCGGGTTGGACTACTATCAGACCCGTGCAAGTGAAAGCCAGCGTGGATAGGACCGCGACCTTGAATGCAACCGTTCGTGTGAAACTAGCATCTTGTGTATTGATTGATGTAGATTCCTGTCACATATCCCACCCAACCCTAGAACCATTTCCGGCCTGATAGCCAGCTTTGTGCTCCCCCCTTGATGCGAACCCGTTGAATTGATTCCCCGTAGCACTCCTCACTCTTTGCCGCTGGCCTTCTTCTGCCTCTTGCCCTTTCTCCCCTGGCGATCCTGCTCTCCCACCCTGTCTTTCCGTTTCCGCTCTTGCTTAGTTTACTTACTACCTCTACCTTTCCCCATTTACATGCCGACATATCTATTTCGCAGTGAGACTCCATTAACTCCTTCTTTACCATGCTTATACTAATGCTCCTTCTGACCCAGATCCAAGGAAGATGGCCAACGCGTGTGCTCACTCGTTCGGGATGATCAAGTCCGATAGCACCTTGATCCAGTGGGTTTGCCAGCACTGTCGTTCGGGGCCTCACTGGATGATTTTTGAGTGCAAATACTGCAAGCTTCACTTGTGTCGGCCTTGCACCCAGACTTGAGAGGGTCACAGCCCAGACGACTCCTCTCGGCTTAAAGCCACAGCTTGTTGAGCTGTGAGTGGCCTGTTGTCACAGTCGTAATCTCGGCGGTCACTCAGGTCAGCGTCGTGTTGGAATCAAGACGACCTTGACGTGGGAGGTCCCTAGTACAGACATTCATGACGCTGGGTCAGTTTTTCTTTCGTGGATTCTTAGATAGAATGTGCATTACTCCCAGTTCCATGTGCACACTGCTCACTACTGTCACACTCTGCATTCCTATTACCCAGCAATCGCCTTGAAGCATGTCTTTATGCCATAACAATTTAGAATCATAACCCTATGTATTCTCTTGGATTCGTCGTCGCAGTTGGGGGTTTTCTCTATTTCCTCCTGGACGTTTGGAGTTTGACTGGTCGATGCTGCAGCAGCTTTGGGGTTCGGGGGAGGTGCATGGGGTGCACTATCTTTGAGAATAGTTTGTGAGTCGTGTACTACTGTCTCCCCAAAGGAAGGGATGAGAAAGTATAGTGTGGATGTTGGAAATTGGGGCAGATCAAGACACCAAACTGGTATTTGGGCATCGATGCTGGCTGCAATTTCCTTCGCTGGTAGTCTGACCGCCCAGACATATTTTGTTGGATCATATAGCCGGATGGTTCTGTTTAGTGGTTAGAGGGATTCAATCAATAGTTAGAAGACCCACAGATAGAAAGTTTTCCCTTGTGCACTAACCGCTGTCCTTTGTTTCATCTTGGAAGACATGTCGAAGCCATCGAAGTCGATCTGTTGAAGAAGAAAGTGACAACGACGATGTAGCTCATCCGGGGGAGCCCGCAAAGTGAAGACCATGCGATCCGCGAGATCCCAGTAGGCAACACTGTATGACAAAAATGAACTGCCATTCGAACGAGGAATTTGAATCCAGCATTCAAATGGCATATAATGCCGGTGATGTTCTGGAAGGATATTGCTGGAGGACGTCGAAGCCACCATCGCATCGTGCGTGTTTGTGTTGCAGCGTGAAAGCAAAGACAATGGGCATTTGCGGATGAGGTATGAGTCAGGGTATCTCCCAACGCGGGTGCTCTTATGGGTGCCATTCTTAGCCTTGAACATGAAGGGGATTGTATTCCAGCTGTGGTTGCCGTGCTATGCGCAGGGGTTGTGTAAGCCAACAACGAACACCCCAACGGCAGGGGATGGAGGGGTGGGGTTATCTGTCTTGAAAGCCGGGGGGGGTTGATTCTGTTGGCCCCACTCCTCCATCATCCATGATTCCTAGGGAGGTGGGGTCCCCTCGATTTGACCTGGTGTAGTTCGTTGTCGCATGTCTTCCCATGAGGAAACTCGTTGCTTTTGCTGCCTGATGTACGTAGCCTGGTAACCAAACCTGATCTCCCTCAGCGCGAAGCGGATCGGCATTGCCGCAGTGAGGCTCAACCTGAAAGGCAACCGTGCGAACCAGATTGATGACCGGAAGGAAGGCAGAGCGAACCAGCTGCCGGCCTTCATTAACCACCCTGCCAGCCCTCTGCAGCACCCAGGTTGTTCTTCCACCGGCCCATTGCTCCATCTCATCTGTGCTACTCCTTCTACCTTATCCCTGGCCATCACCACAGCACGATTTGTTCATCCTGAACATGGACAAAATCACAGACAAGTGGCAAGGCTACCTCAAGGAACGATTTCCCCAGGGTGAAGGAGTGAGGCCAACTGTTTTCGAATGCCCCGAATGCCCCAACGAGTCGGAAAACATCAAGGCCTGGCGACAGCACATCGCATCACACCCCGAGCATCAACGAGTCCAGTCAGTGAACAATATCAATGCCTTCAACCAGTCCGCTCAAGCGTATGCCCTTTTATCCTCATGTTCTTATCTCTATTGCCGTTTTCTCACTTCTCTCCGATAGGTCGGTTCAGACCGTTGCGGCTCGAGATGACTGCGAGCGCCATGCGGGCGACACACCCGCGTCAAACAATGTTGCCGAGCCTGATCGCGAGGCTAAGCGCCGGTCACCTCCCCCAACAACTAACCCTCAGACACCATACAGCCCCTCCAACAACCGGAGTCGAGCCCAAAACGACTACGATCAAGGGAAACCTCACAAGAATACCTCGAACCGCCAGCTTTGGACCCCGGAAGATGGAGTGCACCCCAAGGCTCCCACTCCCCAAAGTCAAAGTCAGGGTCGGGCTGTGCCCATCACCGCTCAAAGACCAACACCTTTGAGCCAGAATACCAACAACAACCCCATCACAGCGCCTCAAAGTTCGCCTCAGCCTGGGCAAGATGACGACAATACATCCGTCATGATCCCCCAGCCAGAGACAAGGCCCATTTCGCAAGACCAACTGGTCGCGGAGGTAAAGGGTATATATGCGGGCCTTGTGATGGTTGAAACGAAATGCATAGAGGTCGATAATGCACAATCCTCTAATGCTGAATCCAATCACAAGCTAAATAACGACCAATGGCAAGCCTTGATCGCTCTGCATAGAACACTCTTGCACGAGCATCATGACTTCTTCCTTGCCAGCCAACACCCATCCGCTAGCCCTGCGCTGCGACGACTAGCATCCAGATACGCCATGCCTGCCCGCATGTGGCGCCACGGCATACATTCGTTTCTTGAACTTCTGAGACATAGGCTGCCTGCGTCTTTGGAACATATGCTTACGTTTTTGTATCTCGCATACAGTATTGTTGCTCTCCTATACGAGACTGTCCCTGCTTTCGAAGATACATGGATTGAATGCTTGGGAGACCTTGGACGATATAGAATGGCCATCGAGGACGACTGTATTCGGGACCGCGAGACCTGGACAGGTGTCAGTCGCCATTGGTACTCCAAGGCTTCTGACAAGTCTCCCACCACGGGCCGGCTATACCACCATTTGGCAATTCTTGCGAGGCCCAATGCCTTGCAGCAGCTTTCGTACTACACGAAGTCGCTGTGTGTTTTGATCCCTTTTCCCAGTGCTCGGGAGAGTATCATGACACTGTTTAACCCAGTGTTGAGCAAGAGCCCCAACCGTCTGGCGCCAATCGACGCAGCTTTTGTGAGGGTTCATGGCATTCTGTTTTCCGGAAAGTCCAAGGAGAGGCTTCAGGAGTCGATGGACGAGTTCATTGAGCAGCTCGATAGCCATATTGGACGCGTCGCTAAGAGGTGGCTGGACGCGGGGTGAGTGTCTTATTGACAGACTTTGTCACATCTCAGAAGACTTTTGCTAACCCAGTCAGATATTATATCGGCATTTCAATCGGCTGTTCTCTTCTCGGCTATGGCGCTGAATCCAACCTGCTTACGCGCGCCATGGCACAGAAGCCAGAAGAAACAGACGCTGTCATGGATGGAAGCTCCATCGTAGAGGCAAATCTAGATGAGACGTTCAAGCAGGCGCTTAGCTTCGCGGTGCGTATCATCGAGACGGTAATGTCGAGATGGGGGGACACCAACACCCTCGCCTTTCTTCACACCGTGCTGGTATTCATGAACCATATGACGCGATTCCCAGGGGCCATTTCTCACATTGAGGGGGCTTTCCCCTGGAAGCTGACAGCTTTGATGCTCAACTCCCTTCTGGTATCATGCGAGGCTAATTACGAAGTGCACTCTGACTTCCGACGTCCCGAAAGAGAGTTGCCCCGGCCTCTCCCCGAGGACTTTGCTATGCGTGGATTGATCTACTCGGAGGATTACTTCCCCAGCGACTGGTTTAAAAACGACAAAATTGACGAGGACGAGAAGTATTTCGAGCTGGGGTCAATGGTAGAGGAGAGAAAGGATCGCATCCTTTCTCTGGGGTGCAAGATGGCCACCTCGGGATCCTGGCTCATCTGGAACCCAGACACACGACAATTCAGCGTCCCGACCAAGTATGATGTGGAGCTGGAGGATGTCCCAGTCTGAATTCCCACCAGCAGCCTGGCAGAAAGAAAGATCAGCAGCCTCTCGCTGAGTCTAAAAGGAGTCGATCTCCACACTTTATGCCGGGCGGGTTGGAAAGGGAAGGCATACTGGGACATTGTTCAGGAAATCTACCTCTACAAAGAGTGGTTTCCCCTGGCAGCGCCTGGGGTCCAGAGTTACAATTACAACCACTCTAGAGCCGGGACGACTATAGCGATCTCGGCGACTCACGGCCATGAGCCCCTTGTCCCCAGTCACCTTTCCTTCTAAGCCCGGCAGGAGAGACGCTCTTCGTGGCGAAGCGAGAGTGCACACCAACCTTCTTTCCGTCAGGCTGGGAATTCAGACGATACAACACACATTCTCTTCGCATCCGCAGTCTTCAACACACACTGCCACCTTGCACGGTTCAACATGCAAATTCAGTGACCCATATACGTTCGCAGTTTCATGGATCGTGGGTTGCGCTGCACCTAATGTAGAGCGATGCTCGTTTCGTGGCCTCGCATTGTTGCGCATCCAAATTGTTACGGACATGTTGTTTCTGAACTACATTCCTTGGTTTCTTTTGTGTCTTTTATTTTTTTATGCTTGTTTCAGTTTTCAAGAACCCAGGTCTTTTTTGAACTTATGGGACATCGCGAAGTACATAGATTCAGTAAATATCAGTATCATTAAACAAAATTCTCTTGCACTCCTGCTCTTTCCCCGTTTGAACTGGTTTCCAGGCTCTGGGCCTGCTTCCAGCGGTAGATCCGCAACGGAGCACCTTGCGTAGGCGTGTTGACTCTCGGCATCGGGGAGCCGGGACTGTTCTCGGTAGCACGGGGTGCCTAACATGTGGCGTCACGAACCGGTTCATCAAATCGTCAATGATGACGTACCCCCTGCTGGGAGGGGTATGGCATTGTGTCCGTACCGTGAATGTTGCGTTCAGCTCTGAGCATGGGCATTGTTTTCACGAGTGAGTGAACAGGATGGCAGTGACTCAAAAGAGTATGTGACCCCTGTTCATCCCCCTGAGATGATCTGACGAGATGTACTTTTGAATTGGCCGTCAAATGCATAATTATGCCCAGCCATTCAGGCCTCACTTCACTTGATGGATATCTACGAATTGCATTCCCAGAAATAGCCCAATAAGATGGCATTCCAACCCAGATTTGGTCAACCACGTTTCTCCTTCAAAAAGCACACGACGGAGCGGGCCGCGCGCGACTGGGGAAAGTGGAGCCCCTCCAGGGGCACAGACAGGACCCTGCATATTCCCAGGAAATCGGTATCAAATTGGGGGCCGAGAAAGTAGAATCAGGCTGCGGCAAAACGATTGTAACCGCCCGCACCCCAGGAATGTGATCCTTAAATGACCTATTTGGGAAGTTGAATGTTCTCTATGACGGTTCGTGGTTGTTTGATTTTCTTTTGGTCAGAAATGGTGTCGATGACGCGGTTCCTCGTGTCGTGGATTGGACTGATGATGGCGCAGCTGAGGAACCACCATTTGCATGGGTGTTTATCTACGCGTCGTCGCGTGTGTGGCTGGTGAAACGCGGGGGGAAAGGGGGGATGGTTTTCGCGTCTTATTCGCCGTCTTGGAAGCCGAGTCGGCAGACCCTGCGCAACCTTCGGGTTCCGGTCCAATAGGTTGAGTTAGCTCAGCTTACGGATATACATTTGGCCAACGCATGTTTTGGGGTCGATGGGATGGTTTGGGTATGACTTACTCGGGACTGGAGTCACCGCTGAGGCCTTCTGTTGTTGATGGCCTCAATTACATGCCTCATTACACTAGCAGCGTGATTGAGGTTGTAATTTTGAGGAAGGAGTTAGGATGAGCCCCCCCTTTAATGTGCGTTTTACGAACCAAAAGTGCAAGGCCACAACTGAGGCTGGAGATGGCCTCACCGTCAATGACACCCATCGCTTGTTCGTGATGGTGCACCTTCTTCACAGTCACATCTTGTGTTTCTTAATTACGGGCATGCTTTATGATAGCGTCCGCCTTTTCAACGCAAGGCAATTGCACATGCCAGTGATGGGCCTCCCTGTAGTGTTACCATGGCTTGTTCGTGACGGGGTGGTCCTCCGCACAGTCACGCATTCTCGTAGTTTACAATGATAGGAATGGCTTCTACTGGCGCCTATGCTGAGATGTCACATAATTGCACATGCTGGTTCTAGGGGTAGTAGAGATGGGCCTCACTGTGATGTTACCTATGGCCGCTCATGATGATGCAGCCCCGTTCACCGTCACCCATCCAACCGATGGGCGTGCTTGATACCAGCGCTTATTCCTGAGATATCACCTAATTGCTCATGTTGCCTTGTAGGAGTATTGAGGATGCCTCGCGGCGGTGCTACCTATGGCTTGAAGTGTTGGCGATCTGAGAGTTGAACACTCAGCCACGCCGCTTGCGAAACCTCAGGTAAGCTTCGTCAGCCTCTCTATCTTTGGAAACAAGTCAACGCACATGTTGGCCTTGAAGATATTATAGGGATGGCCTCGCCATGGGTTAATTTTGTTGGCCAAGTCACCCTTGAGCTCAGCCACACGGATTCCTCATGGCGCTTATCTTTAGACAAGGCAACCGCGCTGTTCCTGAAGGATCGTGGCTATACATCAATCATATTGAGACCGGTGTGATTTGTGACGGACCCTCGACATTGAGGATTTCATCACCTGCATCCGCAGTTTCACAACTTGTCGCGCGGCAATTGTCTCGGGTAGAGTTATGCATTGAAGATCTGTGAGCTTAGACCATGTTCTGAAGCCATTGAGAGCACTCTTAGACTTACACAACAGGATGTGATGGACGCCTTTTCGTCAATGCTTCGCTTGAAGATTCAGGGGTGCATCATGACTGACTGTCGAGTCAACTACCTAGCCATCCCGTTAACTGGTCACCACACGGACCAGTTCCGCCTTGAAACCTTCAACCCTCACTGGGCAGTTCCGGAACCTGGAAATTCCGAGTCGTGCGCCTCAGTCATCAACATTCTAGAAGCTTTGCAGTGTTGCATTGCATTGCATGGCTGAAGTAATCTCGGAGAGTCTTGCGAAGTCAGCTCGCAAGGCAGCTACATTGCTCCATATGCCCGTCGTAAGACAAGACACTTCCGAAACTACCGTGCTTCATTAGAAAGCCGGGAACTTCCCTCTCGGAAGCTTTTCTCGGGAGTTTTTTCTTCTTTCATCTCATCGACCTGGGCTCAGTTTTGAGTCGGCGAGGCTCGGAAGAAGGAAAGAAGCCCACAAGTCCGAGAAAAGGCGTCCTGCTAAGCCCCAAACTCTGACACAAGCGAGAGAAAGGCAACCGCTAAGCAAAGGAACTTTTCTTAAAGACGCAGCCTTGCGAAGCCATGTGATTTGACTTGAGCGCTCCACGATGAGTGAAAAGGGAGAAACTTGACAGCCTCATCGCATTTGCGCCGATCGGGTCTTATCGGCGTGGGGGGGACAAAGGCGACAGCATTAAGAAAGCACTACGTGTACTAACGTGCTATCTACAATTAGCATGATATTATTCAGTTAGGATCACGTTGATAGTACCTAACTCCTCGGTGAATGGAGACCGAGATGCCTCAGGTGTGAGTGGTTGTGCAACACATTAGGCCTGGATACCGAGGGTCCCCCGCGGTCACAGGTGGGGGAGGGGGGGGCGATTCCGTGGATAGGTAGATAGCCTGCCTATCTGGGTAGATTTGGGAGAAATTGCCTGTCGATTTGTTAGGTTCAAGTTGCACCAGCACATCTGGCATACATACTGAGGCCTTCCTGGGCACCCAAGAGACGAAACGCACGTGACAGAAGCCGTGTTGCATCTGCATCACAGTTGCTCGTAATGCGCAATTGCGATTTCTCTCCCCTTATCAATCAACAGCCTCACCGAAATGATTGACATGGCTCGAGTTCATGGTTGGAGCGCATGATGTTGCGCTCTCATCGTGCGTTCATCTGCCCACCATCATAGAATCTCGAGCAACATGCACAAGACAGTTAAGTTGTTGCCTTGCATCTGGTTCGCCGAAGGATGAGGCTCTGCCTGCTCTCGTAAGTCCGTCCGTGACAAAATCGTTTCCCCCCGCACGCACAAATTACCTAGCTCCGGGTGTACAGCAGGGCACGAAATGGTTCATGCAAGTTCCCGGGTTTCCCGCCCAGTGAGACCATCGCCGTCATAGAAATATTCATTCCGGAAGGAAAAAGGAGCTTGGATCAAGTACTGTCCTACCTACCTAGGTACTCGGATGCCTTTGTATGACGAGCCGAGGGGAAGTGACGAGAGGCTCAAAATGTGACCCAACCACGTGCGACGATGAACACACTCGTTCGGAATACTGGATTCGAGTAGGCTGGCATTTGAAGCTGCTGTTGTGCTGCAAGTTAATCCTGTAGTGTTGGTGTAAAGTGAAAAAAGCTACCCACTTCTGTTGAATGTGTTCCCTGTTTGCGAAAAGAGAAAACGAGTCACGCCAAAGTATTGGTGTAGAGCCTGCCTGCCCCTCCCTCACCCCAATTTGTGAGTGATTTTCTCAAGGCATTGCGCATCGCCCGTTAATTGATCCTTCTCGTTCAAATATGTAACTCTTAGCGACACCAAGAGGGTGCCCGGTCGTTCAGCCGCATGCAAGTTGAGCAGCTAACGCAAGGCAACCAGGTGCCTTACGTAGGTAGTAAAGGATGTGCTCCATAGAACCAGGCCCAACCAGCCATCCACAATTCGATACTATCCACACAGCATTTTCTCCCTGCTTCTACCAGGCCACATAGTGTAAAAAAGTGTGCAAGCGTGACAGCCTCCTTCAACCTTCCCTTTAGGTAAACCCTATTAGCCGACATGCCCCTCTCTGTCTTTCAAGCAGGCTCTCGGGGAAATGCAGGCTCGGAAGCCCCAAAACTCTGCACCAAAGGAGTAAGGCAGATAAATGCATTGTAATTTCATTGTGATTTTCGGTCGTGAGGATGTATCAACCCGGTTGAAGGGGAAGACGCCACTCTTGAGTTGTTTTCTTGAGTTGTTGACATCTTAGAGGGCAAAGTTGCGGTGTCAATGAGGGTTGTCTTTATTGGTGGGGCACCAAGTAATCCTCGACTGTCACTTCAAGACACTTGTCAACCATTGTATCATACAGCTCTCATAGAGCCAATACCAAAGATTATTTCTTGTTGTATTTTTCAACTTTGTAGTATAGATGCTTTGCTCCGGGTAAACTACAGTTCAATGTGCCTGTCCCTGTTCCATGATCTGACCTGTCGTTAATGCTGCACCGTCAACGTTGCAACCTCGGAAATACAAGAGACGACGAGCCGTAGAACTAACTATTAACCCGTCATCTCGCAATTCATATACACACTTGTTCTTGAAAGTGGGTTTCACTGCAATCGAGTCCGGCCCGAGAAATGCCTGTTCATGGGCACGGTGGTGGTCCCCAAGGTTTGACTGAGACAGCTCCAGGAGCAGTGCAGCCTGATCTGATAATAAACCAATCATAAATCAAAGAAATCAAACCTCTAAGCTGTCTTTGACTGTCCATTATATAGATATACTATTCTATAGACCTTTTCTCCTCCAAAATGCGTGTTCCGCCTCCTATTTCATGATGGTCTGTTTTGGCAAAGGTGTGGTAACTGGCAAATTACAGTTCCCAGCACACGCAGCCTGATCAGGCTCTCAGAGTACCTCCGTCTCTTTTCCTGCCACTGTAGGTATATAACAACGCCAATCGAATTTTCCCTGGCAGAGGTTAGTTTCTAGATGTAGGCGGCTGATGAAGCAAGGAGAAGCAATGCAAGGGGAGCGATACTGCCGACATCCAGTCACTACATTGACAGACCAACTCAATTCTCTGCTCTTTAAAGCACCAACGACCATAGAGCTCTCCTCTCAAACTCATCTTCAACGCTGGACGGGCTTTGATAGATGTAGACATGAAAGGGGGTTGGCAAAGGGTGCTTAGCCGAAGCCCGGGAATAGGATGTTTCTGACGTCAGCTTTTTTTTTTCTAGGATATTCTACAGGTGTGGTATCTCTATATTTGCGTGTTAATGTTTCCAGGGGGGCAAAAGAGAGCCTGTTCTGAATGTATGGTTTTGTGAGTAGATCCCAGCTGTATCAGCTCAGCAGATCTGATAGGAGCTGATGCTTCTGGGCGAAATGAGACGATTATGTCTCAAAATAGACAGCAGCGATTTCCGGCAGTCAGAGAGGGCTAGACTTGAGGGATCAGCAGTCCCTTCTGGACCTGTTGAGCCAATACCATGTCAACGGCCACCTACACTTGCAAACCATGCGGACACTTCGTCCCGGTTTATTCCATCTTCTCTCTTCTTCGAGACTGTTTCATCCTTTAGAGCTCCCACCTTGAAATGCGTGAGTCTCCATTAGCAGTAGGCAATCAATGATAAGAAACCGCATATCTAATGCCAGGTTCATGTCGTCATTGTATCCAAACACCAACACCCTGCATTTGGCCAAGCCCATCTTCTAGCTACACAAAAAGATGGGAAATAGAAGCGCTAGAAGGCGGCAAAGGATGACCTGCAGATCCCGAATGCTTCTTGTTACGCCACTCACCCTCGATTCAGCTGAGATTGGTTAAACCCCTCCCGCCCCCATCGTTCGATCATCTCAGTCTGGCAGCACACCCACAGCTCTTGTGACGGTCAGCATCCGACCAAGAGAGAACTGTCTCCGTCACCAGACGGAGAAGGAATGTCTCCAGCCAATGACGACCTCGGATAACCGCAGGAAAGCAGGGAAATGGCTTGGATACCACGTTGGAACTCCCCTTTTGATGATTCAAGTATGTACCTGAACGGATTAGGTAAATTAATACACTGCAGACATTCACGAAGCAATGTTTATGGTGGTATTGGTCCATCTGGGAGACACACCTGTGCCGCTGTACAGATCGCTCAGATGGGATCTCACCCTGCAAGTCGACAGATTCAGTATCGGCCAGAGCATATAAAACTGTGCCATAGTCCAGTTCCTCTTTCTGCCTACTTATTACGGTCGTTATTCAACAGCATCTCAACTCGGCGCGGCCTCTCCCGTGATGACCTCATGGTGAAAACCATGCACGGCCAGAGCAGTTCAGTGAAGACCTATTTCATCTTTCTTTCATGAGTGCTAGCCTGCTGCTACACATTTACACGTTATAATGTTAGGTATCAGTTGCAGTCCCTATCCAGCCTCTCCTATTTCATAATCCAATCAAGGAGCTCCGTAAGAAATACAAGACTGTTAGGGCTGTTGTAACTATCAGGGCAATCAAGACAGTCACGACACTCAAGACGGTGTCAGCAGGAGATTCACAAACGAGCTCATGTGAGGATCAAATCAATTTTCAATCACCTCGCTTCCTTTTGATCTAGGCCTTATCACGATGGCCTGGTTAAAAGATCTCCAGCAAGTCCGAGCCTCTCCCACAGTAGTTACAATAACAGCTCAATTATAGCCTTTCATCGAGCGAGCCTAATTTCAAGGCCGAGATACCCCTACAGAACGTCTTCTTAAGAGCTGGCAGCTCTGTGTCCGTCTAGATATAGAATACTGTTAACCTCTAGTCATCTGGTCTCGTTGTTAAACATTGTGGTGAGCAAGGTCACACTCGCATCGATCTATCCATTTAATCCCTTTCTCATTATTCAGACTCTTGAATTTCCTCTTCATCGTCCTTTCTGATTCATTTGTGGGTTACAAATCTATGATCGGGCCTCTCATAACTTATTCCTCTCATCTTCCGCTCGCACTACCATTCAACTCCGAGTATTCACAAACCCAACCTCTCATCCTCAACATTGTATTATCCTTTTCGACTAGAAGCTTTTTGATGCGAGTGTTTTGTTCGTTGTGAAGAGTACCACATTGCATGCGTGTCAGTTCATTGCCATTCTTAAAGTCGCCACGGTTCTTCTAATTACTATTCTTCTTCTTTGACTCGTCACTCTTATTCTAAACACTACTTTTCATCATTTAATAATTATGGCTCTTCTAGTTACCACTGTTTTCCTTCGAGGCCTTACTGTTCTTCGAGTCGTTACTGTTCTTCCAAGTACTACCGTTCTTTTAGTTGCTACTACTCTTCTCCTTACCACAGTTCTTCCAGTTTACTCCACTAGCTACAGTTTGTATGCTCAACCCGCTGACACCCAAATGAGTCAATCAGTGGCAAGTTAAGAAGAAGTTCCTGAATACCTTTCTAGCCGATCAGTTAGCCATTATCCATCAACCTCTGCCCTCCCTAGACTAGAATACCTTCGCATCGCTGAAAACAGAGTGCCAAAGTCGTGTCCCCTCTCCATCACGACCCAGGACGCCCCCATGTACCATCACCTCCTGGAGCATCGTGCCAATGAACAAAAACATCAAGCGACAACTCGCTCGCTAGGTAATATCTTTCTTGTCTGCCAGGACGCTAACCTTGATAGCAGAGTCCAAAGGTCGTTGGTGTGACTGGGGCATTCTTGGCGCTGCTTCAACAGCAACACGTCGGTTCTGCCTCTCAGCAGTCTCCTCATCAAATAATCTTCTTTCGCAATCATACCAACTGACGCAATCGCTCCTAATGAGTTGGAATAAACGTTGTTGGATGACATGTGCGGTTCTGGTAGGCATCTCCCGCTTTTGATATTGCCTACCAATGCTAAGCGGAAGAGGCAAGCAGTCAGCAGGCAGTCAACAAGCAGACGCTTTCGAGAACAACGACCAAGGTATCTTGGAAATTCCGTTTCAAACCATTTATATCATCAATTGCCTCCAAAAGTACGCCAAACACGAGTACCAGCTCCATGCCCCCAGGTTGGTGTTCCGCGTGGCATTGTAGTGCTTCGTGAAGATATCACCCACCAACCCAGGCGCATGTATCACGAAAAGGGATTGGAAGCCCCGATTGCACTTGAATCGGGATCTCTAGTTTGCCTACAGGCCACGGGGCAATTGTAGCATATGTGGCATATGCAGCACGGCAGTTCTAGAGGCAGTGGTTTGACTCTTCAAGGTCCCAGAAGGGCAGCAAGTTCATCGCCCCTGTCCCCGATCCAGAGGCGCCGCAACTTCTTCGCACAAGCAACTTCAACTATTGCATAAACTTGATACATTCATTGCCTTGGTTAATCATCTCACCGATATGCCCCTTTCTCGACGTGAACCTTACCACGTAGTAGGGTACCACAACACCATTCGCACGTGGCAGGGGACTGCCGTCCTACCTGCTCTCTCAGGCCTCAGAGGCGATGTTAGCGTGGATTGTGTTTTCGTTTGGGTCTACACGCATACGGTCAAGGAGAGACTCAAAGCGTATGTCAATTGGGGAGGGCGCTTCAACAAATCGTTGGGCCCCAGCTGTAGCAACCCAGTAAGAGTACGGCATCAGAAACCCGGCCACAGGAGATGAACTGTCTGGTCTGTGTGAACTCTATTGTTCCTCTACAGTTTGATCACCAGCAGTGCTCAAACGTGGCAGCCATCCCCTGGCTGTTCCACAAGTGTTGAGAACGGCACTATCTCAAGACCTCAAGCACTATGTCACCTGCCCCTTACTAGAAGATCAAGGAAACATCTTTCGTAATTACCCATCGCCTGTTCCCCCCTCCCGAATGTCATGGGGCCTAGGCCGTATCCATCCGTTTCTGTTATCGGGTCGACAGGCCTCTCATTGAGATCGACGAACTGTCCCGCCAGCTCCAAAATGCGCATCCCCCCTAGAGCCTCACCCCTCGACTGTGCCTCCCAAAAGGAAGGCGCGGAGTGTCGGCCGAGAGAAAGTCAATTGGCTCCAGCCTCTTCTCTCAGTAGATCAGCGGGTTTCCGCGGGCATCATGTGGAGAATGACCAGGTATAGGATCCCACAATCCTACAGCAGGGAGGACGGCGAGCTGTCACTTTTAGAAAGGACTTGCCTAGTGTCAGGAGAAGTGGTTGGGGGCACACGAAACTATGCGGGTAGAGACAACGGCAATAGATACGCGGAAGGAATCCAAAGGAAGAGGCGTTGTTTGGGTGCTTTGGGGGCAAGAGGGTTGATCATCTGTATACAATATCATTGGTGTTACACAGTGCAGTGCATCTGCATCTATGACTTGTGCTATGCATTGGGTTACTCCAGAGATAGACTTGTCGGATACGATAGACCCGCTCGGCTGGATACTGTAGTTGATAGTCAAGGCTTGGTAGGGAGACTCATTTGTCTCTCAATATTGTCTCTTAACCCTTGCTCGCCACGAGCCTGAGTCCACGTGAAACTGGGGAGGAACGTGGAGTGCTTACCATGTGGCTCTCGACCATGAACCGGTGATTCAGAGTGAATTGGGTCTTGGGTCTCGAGTCCTGACCGGGTCTCTGACTTATTGCAATTGCTTCAGAACTCCATCATTTCTTTCTTCCTTGCTTGTATGTAACCTCGTGCGGTTGCAAATAAGTGAGACCAAGAACAGACTCAAAAGCTATACATCACTTTGATCTACACAATAGTTCCGAGTAAAGCAGCCACAGAGGCTTACCTATCACAAGCCGCCACCCCAAAAGCTTCTCCCTCGGAGCGTGGCCAACCAGCCTCCTCTCTCGCCCATGTGATATCCGAGACCTGCAGTGTACAGACACGGGGGAGGAGCCGTTGGTCATCCAAGATGCGACCTCCCGAGCGCGGTAAAAAGCAATGTTTGTGAGCGAGTGCGGGGTGGCGTCGACGACCGCAGGGCGTTCTCTCGTCTCGTCTCTCCTCACTCGTCATGTTTCTTGTCTTCGCCCTTGAGCGGAGGGAGAGCACATGGCGGGGAGAGATGAGAAAAAAGCAAAGTGAGACACGCTCTCATACGATGGCGATATATGACAGGGAGAGACATTCCAGCATGGCAAATCAAGCCCAGCCGTTGCCTTGGCTAAACCGATTCGCCATTCAAGCAAACATGGGATTGAATTGAGGCGAGACCTGTGGCTTCTTTTCTCATTGCTCGAATGTTTGAGGCGACCACGGCGACGATGCAATGCAGAGATCGACAGCTATGAATAGCAGTTGGCGCTAAGCACATGTCAAAAGCAATACCTCACCACTCGCGGCTGGGCTAAGCATGCGGTCTCGTTACACCATGACAGCCACATTCCTCTCGGGACTCATCTTGTTCTTGTCGACGCACGCCCTGCCATGAGGTGGCTGGCGTAGCACGCGCAGGTCCATCCAACGAACTGACTTGTCTCAAGGCCATGCTTTTTGGCCCTCCTCGGTGTCTGTCTCTCAGTCATTGTCGCCCGAGGGGCAACGTCGCAAAGCCACATGGGCTCTGCCTTGGCAGGTAATGAATGCAAGGGAGACCACCAGTTCAAACGGTTCCCGGGAGAGTCCCGTTGACGGACCGTGGTAATCATCACAAGCCAATAACTTGCCGCACCGCTCCCCCTTGCCGTGTCGCCGCGCTACTGTAGGTTGTTGAAGTGATGAGGCTGTTGCAACCGTCACAGTCCAGACCGAGGTCCCTCAACTGTTTGGTAGTATTCCGCACCCGGACATTTGATCAAGTTGCCGCTACAACCAACACCAAATATTGGCATCTCTTCAATAGCAGCCGGTGGGTGTTGGGTGAACGTAGTCGATAGTAGGTGCTGTGAAACAACGGTACCACATGCCGTTGGTGGATTTAACCGTACGTATCATGCAGGGTTGCGGTGCGGTTACATCGGAGATCCCTAGCGACGGGTAGACATTGCTGGGAAGCCGCTTATGAATTTGGGGGTATCTCTGCGAGCTTCATTAAGCGCTTTGGATGGCAAAGGTTGAGAAATTGGTCTTTTGAGAACAATGACTGACCATCATGCATCCAGTTGTGTCCGAATGTGGCATTGAATCGTCGCATCAACTCATACCTCTTGACGCCCGTAAGCATGGGCTCAAGCTTCTGAACCCCTCAGAGAGTTTAGTGACAGCAAGGAGGCATCTGAAATGTGACAGCGTCAGTTCCAGGTAGCTCCAAATCTCGATGCGCCCCTTGCCTCCCTCCAGGCTGCCCTGGCAAGGTCAGCATGTCACTCCGCCACCATGGTGCATCAAGAGATCACATCGAGCCTCAAACAAGAACGTGAAGCCCTTACACCCGGTGATCAGGTCTGCATCTTTGCGGGGGACAGTTCCGAAACCAGGCATCCCCAATTTGATCTTCGCCTCCTTGGAGGGCTCGGGCCGCGTGCCTGTTTAGCCGTCAAGGCTCAAGTCGATCAAAACTGACACATGACTTGTTTCCCAACCCTCATCAGCATCATCGAGGTGAGCTCTTGTCCAGCCAGAGACCATCTGTTCGGCGATTCGCTTAGCATGTCCGTAGATCTTCAATCCTTCTTCACCCGCAAGGGTTCTTTTGGACCTTTTGTGATGCCGCCGCATACCCGACGCAACAGATCAGTTGTGGTGGCTATAGAACGGTATGTAGGGATCATGAGCGGCCACCGTAAACTCGACAACATTGGTGTCCTTACCGCAGGAAACCTGGCTTCCAACAGGTTGGTTGGAGCCCTCAGTGAGAAAGATGACGTGGAACACGGATGGCTTTCCATATCCGTCTGGATGGCGCACACCCCCTGATGCTCGTGTTGCTGCAAAGGGGATCGCATCAGGTCGCACACCCGCTGTAAGGTCAACGGCCCGAGTTTGGGGCAGGCGAGAAGGATAACGGCCAGGGTCGATTGGAGGCAGCTATCCTCAAAGAGGGAGCTGAGAAGAGCCTAATGCAGTGTCCCCCATCAAGACTACCTTGGAGTTGACAGCATGCCTGTGAAGCCAAAGTAAATCGTCGACTTGCCCTCACGAGGACTTGCCGCGGCGCCATCCATGTGTTCCCAGGACAAGGGACTCTGCCTTGTCGGAACCGGAGTCGGTAAAGCTGGGTTAAGGGTCTGACGTGCCGACGATCTCTCAGGCGATGGACTGATTTGAAAAAGAAACCAAGTGAATAATAGGCCATGGCGGAAAGTTCCGGCCATGGAGGCCCTGGAAGAACTGCTTATGTTGTCCTGTATAACATGGGATGAAGTCGATCAAGTTTCCCCGACACGGACCAGAGTTGCCAAAATGGGCAATCTCGTCGTGGCAGTGGAGTCGTCAACAACGGTCTGTGGGTTGGGACGCCTGGCTCTCGGGGAAGGGAGCAAAAGCCGGTTAATAGCAGGAAATAGAACAAGAGTACGAGGCGGGACATGCCGTCGATGGGAGATGAATCCATCCTGAAACCGGGACGCACACTGCTTGCTATAGAGCTTGTTATAGACCCGGGACGACGGGCAAGTCGAGTAATGAAGCCGAACACGATGGTGATGTTGGTGACAGCGCGGCGCCGGAGACGGCGGAGAGAGAGTCGATGCGCGTCCGGCACAACGACAGGTCAGAAAGGGTCTCGCATTGTCGGTCCGTCATCGAGTCTAGCGCAGCCCAACCGAAGCCTCAAAGCACCAAACCCTCAAACCCCTAACCCCATGGTTGCGCGAGCGCACGCATCGGGGCAAGCTAAGGGCGGCCCAGTCCAGCACCAAAGGCGGAAGTGTCACACTCGACGAGTTTAGCAACGACGCAAGAGATTAAAATCAGGCCATCATGACGAGTGGGGAGGTAGGGCGAAGGGGGTGTGTGGCTCCCGAATCGAGCCTAATCCACATCTCGCGTGGCCGACACCTTGGTCCGTCAAGGGTGGCCCCTGCTGATCGCCGCCGTCTTTGAAGATCACAGCAAATCCTCGTGGCCCGTTGGTCTTTTGGGACCCCCAAGGCCCCCAAACCGGGCGCCTTGGCTTTCGGATCCATCGTCTGGCTTTGCTGATCTTCTGGGGCGCGGGTGCTGACCAATAACTCAGACTTTCCCGTCGATGTGGTTGATGCAGAGCCATGGTTCACCCCAGTCGCATTTCCTTGCACATTTCAGTCGTGTTTTAGGCTTGCCAATCTATCAACAACTATCAACCACTGACGGTCGCAGTTCACGATGCCGTGGCCAGTGTTGAATTAATGATATATCGTCGTGGATGGTGGCGGTGGTCGGATGATGTCTCGGGTGCTAAATCTGGCGAGGCTCGCGCTGGTCTTGTTGGTAAGCAAATGCTAAGCAGGTATCTATAAGTGGCTTGGATATCAATGAACGGACCCGGAGTCGAGAGCCAAGCAAGTGGTGAAGCTATTCTGGCAGCATCAGCCGATATTCCGTGAGGCTGCCTCTAGGCCTGTGTCGTGTCGCAATGCCCTGTGCTGTCTACGCCGCGAGGTCCTATCCTCCCTCGGAGACGCTTCGCTTCATCTCGTCCCGCATCGCCCGAAGGATTGTCCAAGAAAATGACTTGTGGTGAATGAGTCCACACCGATCACAAAGTGGCATGACAAGGCCTGCAGTATCAAGAGCCTTGGCGAAGGATTCACTTGACAACGTTGTGCTGAGCTGATTGTTTGGTTCTCCAGGCATTCATGTCTGCCATTAGCTGGCTTGCTGGAGGCTTCATCAAACTGTCTGACTAATCGGCCAGCGCCTTCCATTCTCGTACAGGATACGCAACCGAAGGAAGGTTCGTTGGCCTCTGTCTCGACAGGTGCCTCCCGTCCAGTCGACGCGCGCTAAGTCTCAGGGGCCCTACAGGGGATCAACTCGCTTAACGTTCGGGACAGTCAGATCCTTAGGGGCTCCCTAACGCCAGCAGCGTTCTCCCGAAGGGGTAGGTCAGACGTGTGAAGGCCGCTGACTTTGTTTTCACGCAGGGGGTCAGAGCTGTTGTCGCAAGGTCCACTGTGGAGGTTTCTATGCACGCATCCCTTTTTGGTGGCTTCGATGATGGGAAACAGCAAGTCTCATGCATTCCCATGATTCAACCGCTGCCAGTTTGCACCTGCCTCAGAATGCAGTCCCTGCCCCCTGGGAAAGAGCCAACAACCAACACTAACATTAACACTTGTCTCTTGGCAACATCCATCCATCCATGGGCATTTCTTCGACCTTTCAAGACAGCTTCATGCTCACTGCGTCATTCAATCAAGCCACGATTTCAACTAATAAGCCACAATCCTCGGATTCGCTATCGCGTTCGCTGGCCTAATCACTTCCGCTCAGCTGGGCATTCGCCGAACCGTGCAGGAGGCTGTAGAGATCGACAGATTTTCTTCAAGCCTCAACCTTGTTCTCCCACCGACCAGTTCTGGAAGCGACCCCGGCATCTGCTAGCTCCTCCTCCCCCGCCAATAGAAGCTCTAGATTCTGTCCCAGCTTTCCCAGCCATCATCATCCCGCTTGGCTTGCCGGTCAGTTGGGACAGCCTGAGGCTTGTCTGGTTCGGTAGTATGGACGTGGAGTAACGAATGCCTAAACTGCTGTTTTGCGACCATGACGCTCACTCCCAAAAGAAACAATGCTGGCATCCCTCGCAAACTCTCAGCCCAGATGATCTGCAATGTCTGGCATTTTGTCATGCCGACACTGCGGGAGAGCCTCACTTCCGCCCGCGCCATGCTTCGATCCAAGACAACAAGGCTGCCAACATATACGCAGCCCCATGTTCGACGCTCTGAGCACCCAAGTTGATGCTGCTCGTGTTTTTACGCACATGCTGCGACCGCTGTGCACTATGCAAGCCTCATGCCCGGCGACAGACTTGTCTCACCACCTCGAATAGTTCGGTACCTCCTGGATAATTATTATCCGGCCCAGTTTGGCTTTGGCTCCACCAAAACAACAAGACCAGCGGGAGTTGTGTTGCATCACGGAGCCCCAAGAATCTTTTTCCCGTCGAAACATCCCACCTCACCTACCTATTCGCCCTAGTCAATGCTTCGATCCAACTTATGAGGGGGGCCTGAAACAACACCAGTTTGCAATCTCTCTTGACATCAAGCTTCGCGCGACTCATCCACTCAAATGATCCACAACTCACTGCCGGTATACGAGTGGTACCCCGCCGATCAGCGCTCATCCCACACCAGACACCGACGGCGTGGCCGGCTGTGCCTCAGGACTAACGTCAAGGTGCCAAAGCATGTCGCTGCTAGATCCGGGTCCTGAGAAAGGTCCGAGACTACGGAGGCTCGGCAGTGACGTGAATTCGACGGCAGGCAATCGGGGGATCGTTCGGGGGATAGTCCGAAGTATGACCGTTTCATCAGCCTGGCATCTTCTGACGGGAACGTCGAGGGCGCATCCCAGGATGCTTGGATGCTAGGTAGGGCTGGGTTGCAATCGTGGGATACTGGGGGTCGAGAACAACTACTCCAGGTCGGATGCTGCGGTTGACTTGAGACTTAACGGAATAGGGAATGGAGATCACATCGAGCAGAATGACAGCTTGCAGCAACAGCATGCACAGCAACCTTGTCGTGCATAATGCGCACATCACTCGAGCGTGTGATGCAGCACACTCGTCGGCCAGATCAAATGACAGGTGAGGGAGGACTTGGGCAACGCGATCTTCGTCTGAAATGACATGAAAAGGGATACGAAAACCGACGTCGTCCCCGAGTCTACAGTAACGGGCTCTACGTTAGTTAGTCCAGTGCTTCCCACTACCACAACCAGAGACGCCATTCGAAAACAAGTGTGAGCGGAATAGGTTCAATTCCGCGCACACGAAAAGGCGCTCGATTCTTCTTGGCGCTGACTTGTCCTGCCGGGCGTGGCTGACGACGGCGCGGCCACGACGAAATAGCAAAAGCAAAGTAAGGGACTTCGCACGTGTCGTCGCTTAAAGTTTGACACGCGCGGTCTGAAGACGGCTCGTCTGGCTTTGTCTCAACAGCACCTTGCCAAGGTTTAGGTGCTCATCCTTGGACGGATCGTTCATCCGCTATTCACCCGTTCTCGGACCGGCAAGTTCAAGCAACGAATGCAACATCAGGGTTGGGAGTTGGTTGAAACAGACTCGAGGTTCTGTCCCAAGAGGCACAGGGCCCTGCTGCATCTGTCTGCATTCACACGCACCAACCAGAGTGGCCACAACTGTCAGACTGAGGGATCTCGATTGTTGCCTTGCACCACCAACTTGGAGAGAAGCAAGGTGCTGGACGGGTTGGCTTCATTCCCTTGTACCCTCCCTCATGAAAAAGCTTGGTCGATCACTGCACGCCCGCCTCCTTGGCCCGCGCCAAGAAATCCCGCCAGTGTAAGCGAGGAAGGGGAGCGCCCGCTAAAACGACGATCGTCCAAATTAGCCTGCCTGCCCAGTGACGACAGAGGGAAAAGCGTTGTCGAAAACGACCAAAATGTCAGTTGTAGCATGGGGCCCTTGCCGCTACCCAAACACAGCCAGTACGGCGGCATTACGCAGTGCCGGAACGCCGTCGTTGCGCCGGCCCAGCTCGCTTACAGACTCACAACTCGACGCCACGAGACCAGTGCAAGAGATTCTGCAGCGGGTAGGCACCACGGCAGCCGTCATGCGGTCGTCGAAGGGTTCAGATGTATGAGCACAGGACATTACAGAGGAGAACAGCTTGTCCTGCTGCGCTGCGGCGCCAAGGCAAAAGACAGCCAACACAATTAATGTCCGGCAGAAGGGAGCTACCCAGTCAACTCGCCGAGTTTCAAGCTCGAGGGCATCAAGGGGTTGAGCAGACAGAATGTGAAGCGCTCACCAGAGTTGCAGATCAGAACATGGCGAAATTATCGCGTGCCGGACAAGAAACAAGGACATGGTCCAAATCTCAGACACAAGCTGTTAGATGGCGGTCGGCATGAAGAATGCTTGCTCTCCCGGGCATCAAAGAGACGCACAACAATGTGGGAGGTTTCGTGCCAAACAGTGGTTTCGAGTCAATCAACGTCTCAAGGTGCTCCCTGGCGACTCGAGAGAGGACGCGCCAGTCCAGCTCTGGGGTAGTAGAAGCATATGGGACTTCTACGCGCAAGCCACAGCGACCAAACCGGGGTGGAGGGAGAGCCTGGGGGGTTCAGCATTCGGGACGGCACTGACCCCCAAAAGGGGAAATAGTGGCCTGGGAGTCGATGCAGCGCGGCGCCCGGAATGGCACGCTTGGCCGAAAGTTAGATGGACACCTCTACCTGTGCCTTGGTTATCTCGGCCGGGCGAGTGCGTCACCGGCGCCGGCGCCGAGGTGTAGTTTACTGGGCCAGAGGTCACTGCGCAAAAACCCTAACGTTACTGTTGACTTCGGCGAACTGAGGCATGCTCGAGACGAGGCGAGCGATTGACAGGAACAGAGACGATGTAATAGTGAGTGGACTGGACCAAGATGACTGTGGTTAATGCCATCGACACCCCGAGAGCCACAGCCAGGGAACAGGGATGAGGGCGATTTTCCTGTGCATCAACCAGCCTATTGACCGTTTGACCACGGGGCGATCCATGAACATCCTGGCGCATGGCAGAGGGTTTTGGCACACACTCCCGGATCTCACCCACACCCACCCTTCCCACTCACCTCGGCATCCCACACACCCTCTGGAGCTCTGGGACCCTCCCCCTGCTCAGGATCACCACGAGAGTCTCTCAGGGTGGGGACGTCACTGCCGGGACAGATGTTCGACAATGACCCTGGAGGCTAGGTCCATCGAGCGGCACCAGGGAACCTCCCGTCAGCGTCACCGGCCCCTCCCCTTGCCTATCGTCTGCTCTCAAACCCTGCCGCCAACGATGCCCTTCAGTCCCAGGCCCTGGCGCACCGGTAGGTCCCACTCCCAATTTTGTGACAGCTGCGCTTGGAAGAAGGGCCTTTTGGAGGGGGCGTACGCGGGTGTAGGCCCAGCAGAGGCGTCGACGGCTTTCAGATCTGATAGACGGGTCCCCTCCACTTTGACAGGTTCCTTTCCCGGACCAGAGACTTACTTAAGTTCCAAAGCCCCCGACAACTTGGCTGCGAACACCAGCTTTTGGCGAACCCTTCACATCGAACTCGAACTTTCGGCATCTCTATAGGCTCTTTAATCTCAGCCAGAGCCATTACTTCTACCTTCTAATACAAGCAGCCCCTCTCTACTTGGCGCTGCTCTTTCTTGCCTTAATACACTGACCGGCACTGACCGACACTGACGAACCAACCACCTTTGGTCCGACGCTTGGAAACGCCGTGATTAATCCCACCAATGCATACATCAACTTCTATGTTTATGTCTGGTCAATACGCTCCTCAACCCGAAACCCACTACACTCCTCGACACAAGCCGAATCCTCCTCCGTCGCCCCCAATGGAAGACTACAAGTGCTCTCTGCCTTCCATCTCAAACCTCCTGGGTCTGGCTGATGCTGGCTCCCCCACGAGCGAAGCCTCCCCCGCCTCGCGGCAACATTCTCCTCGATTCGAAGGTGAGTGGCTTTCCTGGAGAACAAGGTAAAAGGAATGGTGACTCACATTCCTACAGCTACTCCTGCTCCGTCTCATACCCGATCTGGATCAGAATGGGCAAAGTCATCGCACCGCGGACTGCCCCCAACACCCCCAATGGGTACAGATGCTTCATTCGAACCAGCCAACTCTCCTGCAAGAAAGCCCTCGACTCAAGCGTATCCTGGGTCGGTCTCTAGAGCATACTATTATGAGACGACACCGCCGCTAGAGCCTGATGTTCAGCGCCAGCCAACTGCCGCGGCCATCCCTCGAGCGACACCTCCTGCTCCGGCGGCCTACCCTCAGCAGCCCTACTCCACCACCTACGTCAACCAGCCTCCGATGGGTACATACTACCCTCCGGCACAGCACCCTGGCGCTACCCCTGCTCCTGAAATGAGCCCCTACTATCAACGTCCCCTTCCCCAGGCGTACCCTCCTCCGGTAGGCATGGCGGCACCTGCTCAATCAGGGGCAAACCCATGGCAGCATCACCACTACCTCAACCCAACAGGCGCAGCAGCTTTTCCTCAGAGCCAGGACCGATACATCTGCCCGACATGCAACAAAGCATTCAGTCGACCAAGCAGTCTAAGGATCCACAGCCACTCACACACTGGAGAGAAGCCATTCAAGTGCCCACATGCTGGGTGTGGCAAGGCATTCAGCGTGCGCAGCAACATGAAGCGTCACGAGAGGGGCTGCCATAGCTTCGAGTTCAACGGCTCCGTTATGCGAGGTTAAAGGGCCAAGGAAGATGATGAGCGGGATGGTCGATGAGCAACGCCTCATGGAACGATAATTCGGTGATACGATTTCGATATTTTCTCCAACATGTCACGGGGGGTATCTCAGTGAGTCCTCGGTTTGGGAGGCTCTGCTGGCACGGCGTTGCGGACAGGGTGGGAAACGGAGGGGAATGGGAT
>JABCKD010001113.1:0-35154 GCA_013186415.1 Fusarium sp. NRRL 66088 | reverse complement strand
ACCCAAGGCCCCATGATCCAATCATCTCCTGACACTGTTTTTCTAGTCCCGTCTTTAACCTTGGGACTGCGACGAACTTCTTCAACAGCAAACTGCAAATGATGTGGCGGGATGAGAGTCATCTTTTGTTTACCGTATATGCAAGATGAAGCAACTGCTTCGTCGATGACGCAGAGCCGAGTTGACTCAATAACTTGGATACCTGGTAGCAGAGTAAAAAAGCGGTGTTATTAAAAAAAGAACCAATTGCTATCCCTGGAAAACCGTCCGGTCAAGCTGTACGGTCAAGATACTAGGTTCCCATTCAAGACTTGAACTTTGACAACACTACAGCTTTGCCAGCTAGAACCTCTAGGGCGATGCAGGGAAATCCTCTTGCCGGACAAGAAGCTGCTGCGTATGGGTTACATTGTCCATGAATGCAACTCAATAGCCCTTTCTTCTAGGGACACGGTTTTGCCGTAGATACCAACCGTTCACTAGACACAACCAGTTAGCATTCATACCCAATCTCGGGCCGGGGGCCATCTGGGGTTGTTGATCAAAAAAGGTCGTACATTTAGGATCGTCAGGGTACCATCTCTCCAAGCCAATAGCCTTTCTCTTCACACAGCTCATCTTTTCGAAGGTCGGTCTGGTGAGCGGGACCAGTTCGACATTTTGAGGCTGTATGATACGTACAACGTGAATTCCGCAGCACTCGCACATGGACAATAGTCGGTAACTGATGCGCAAAACCTGGTATCTACGGCACCGACGGAGGAGAATACGGTAAGGCCCAAGAAGATGACCCAGAGCTTCATGATTGGTTTTGCGGTTGTGATGTCTGGCCTCGATAGCAGCGGAGAAGATGGTTGGTTCGTTTTGACCATACTTGTTATTTATTTATATGGCCCAAAACTTGGCATCAACGTTGTCGGAGTTTTCTTATGACAGCTTTCCTCATGATGTGTACACATTTTCAGATTGGTTCCTGTGTTCTACACCTTTGCGCACCTAGGTTAGGTAGTCTGGAGCTATCATCGAGGGGGACTTACGTCCTACCCGGGACGGCATTAAATCCACAAAACAACTAAACTTGACCAGCATACAGTCTTCGGATATTCGGACCACACAATCATATCATGTCCCCTAGATTCCCCTCGACGGCACTGCCATTGGACTTAAGATGCAGACAAGGTAGCAAGACAGCAGCTCCAAACTTTGTTTTTCTGCTGCAACCAGCCGTACCGCCGGCATGCATCAAAAGAAACAGGGGAGGTCCGTGTTAAAATACAGTGGCAATTTAGACGCCTTGTTTGTATATTTATGCTCAACAACTTTTCTTTTACATCTTACCATTCATGCATGGATCGGGACGTACATTGGATTGTGTCACATTGCAGATGAGCGTTCAACTCAGCCTGACGACCGACCGCCGCACCGCGGACGCAACAGCCCAAGTGCCGGCGCGCGGCTTGTATTTAGAAACTTGGGCGATGGAAGCTGATTGGTCTTGTACCCGAGGGTTTGAAGAAGAGATGAAAAGAGAGAAATAAAAAAGACACCACACGGCATCTTGTGTCCTGTCACAGGGTACGTACCTCCGGGGAGGACGGAACCCTTCGGCCGGGCCGCTACCCGACGTCACCAACAATTGGATCCCGCATGGGAATGGATGGGGGGGTAGGAGCTTCAAAACCTCCATCACCAAAAAACAATTTTGGGACATCAGGCTCACGGATCGACAAATCCACTCCCAATCCTAACCCCCCTGGGCAAATGCGCCGCCGGTTCGGCCTCGGTGTCGCATCCTAGCTTCCAGAGCTCCTCTCTGCCTGCGTGGTCTTCCTCGGCACCCGAAATTTGACCACTGTCGCATCCCACACCTCTTCACGCACGCATTGCGAATCCTTGTCCGCAATCCCGGCGGTTCGGGACCTCACCGTCACCATGTCGCTCCTCCGCACATTCGTCCTCCGGCGCCCGGCATCCTTCCTCACCCTCCGTCCTGCCTGCAGAATGCTGTCAACGCTACCCCGCCTCCCGCTCTTCGAGGCCGTCGCAAACCATGATCCCGACTCCAAGGCCGTCGTCCACTCCCTCTCCGGCCGCACCTTCAAGTATGGCGAGCTGCTCGGTGACGTGCGCCGCGCCCGCGACCGCCTGTCCGAGGCTGCGGGCAAGGAGGACCTCAATGGCGAGCGAATCGCATTCCTGGTCGAGAATAGCTACGACTACGTAGGTGAGCATCTGCGACGCTCCAGCTCCGATAACGGCTGAGTTGACAATGCCCTCTCAAAGTGACGCTCTTGGCCGCCATGGCTGCGCGATCTATTGCTGTGCCTTTGTCTCCAGCCTTCCCCGCGCCGGAGCTTCAGTATATCCTCAACCAGAGTGAAGCGTCGCTTCTTGTTTCTTCGGCCAAGTTCGCAGCCAAGGCAAAGGAGGTGCTTGTGACGGATTTGACAACCAAACCGGCGCATCTCGAGCTCCAGAAGCATGTTGGTGGGGGAAGCCATGAAAAGGTCGAGCTGGGCGACTCGGACCCTGGAGAGGCAGGCATGATGCTATACACATCAGGCACGACAAACAGGCCGGTGAGACAGATCGCGCTGTACTTGCAACACTCAGATACTAACACTTGGCTAGAAAGGTGTTCTGCTGCCTCAATCGGTCCTGACGGCGCAGTCTCGTTCTCTACTCGAGGCGTGGGAATACTCTCCAGCTGATCACCTTCTCCACGTTCTCCCTCTTCACCACATCCACGGCACCGTCAACGCCATCCTGACGCCTCTCCTCGCCGGCTCGACCATCGAATTCATGTTCCCCTTTAACGCCAACGCCGTCTGGAAGCGTCTCTCCGCACCATTCCTCGCCCCCGCCACCAACGGTGAATCCGCTCCCAAGGACAAGATCACCTTCTTCACCGTTGTGCCTACAGTCTACAGCCGACTTCTCTCCAGCCACAAGCACCTCGCCCCTGATGCTCAGGAAGCCGCCCGGAAAGCCATCTCACCAGAGAACATGCGCCTCGCCATATCTGGTTCCGCCGCGTTGCCTACCCCTATCAAGGCAGCTTGGAGGGATCTAAGCCACGGCAACGTCCTCCTTGAGCGATACGGCATGACTGAGGTTGGCATGGCGCTAAGCTGCGGCCTCAACTTTTCCGATCGCGTCGATGCCAGTGTCGGCTGGCCTCTGCCATCTGTCCAAGCTCGTCTGGTCGATATGGACACTGGAGACATCATCAAGGAAGGCGAGGAGGTCAACCAGGAGACAGGTCGAGAACGCTCCGGTGAGATCCAGCTCCGAGGGCCGACCATCTTCCGTGAGTACTGGCGCAACCCGAAAGCGACAGCCAGCGAGTTCGTCGACGACGCCGATGGCAAGGGCCGCTGGTTCAAGACGGGCGACGTCGCCGTGCGCCGCCCCGTCCCTTCTGCAGCCGCCGCTCAACCATGGGCCCACGGTCCCTTGTATTTTATTCAAGGGCGCAAGTCGGCCGATATCATCAAGACCGGCGGCGAAAAGGTCAGCGCTCTAGAAGTCGAGCGCGAGCTTCTCTCACTACCTCAAGTCGCCGAGGCGGCTGTTGTCGCGGTGCCAAGTGGTCAATGGGGACACAAGGTAGGTGCTGTCCTTGTTCTTGATAATGAAGTTGTCAAGAAGTGGTCAGCGCTCGACATGAGGCGAGCCCTAAAGGATCGCCTGGCCAACTATAAGATTCCTCAAGTGATGCGAATCGTCGATCATATCCCAAGGAACGCCATGGGCAAGATCAACAAGAAACAACTGGTCAAGTCCATTTTCCCTGATGATATAAGCGGCGATGAAAGCTGAGAGCACAATTGGGAGAGATCTCTGTATATACTGTACCACATGTTGTAGATTTGTATGATAACGCTGCATAGTTAGGGGTAGCATCATAGAAGCTCGTCGAAAGCATCATATCTAGCATAAGAATCACATAGTCATCAAAGTACAGAGAATCCTAGGTGACCAAATTGTACATTATCTATTTTCATATCCCTAGTGGCCGGCTTTTTAACCTCCATGGTTGCCACTTGAGAAAAGAGCCCGAGCAACGCCAGTATAAAACTTGAACCAAGGAAATCAGGAATGAGCCATGGCTGGCCACGACCGAGTGGTTGTGTTGGTCCAGCATCGCATCTCAGCCCCCAGCCACTTCGTTTCTTGCGTCGAGTTTCCCACTTCAACCACATGCTGTTCGTTCGTCCACCGCTGCGTAGGGCCCATGATGGTCAGAAGCATGAAATGGTCATTATCGGATATCGTGCTAAATCAATGTCGTCCCTTTTCATCATCGTGCATAACCTTAGACAACGTGCTTGGCCTTGGCCCTTGTGCTGCCGGAGTGGGCACTGTCGGTGTGACCCGAGAACTCAACCTGCTCGGTGGCGGGCAGCTCCAGGACCTCCTTGAATCGACGACCGATAGCCATCAGAATCTCCTTACCCTTCTCATTGCTACGGCCCTTGCCGCCGGCCACGTCGCCATCGCCTCGGCCTGGAATGCTCTTTCCTATGGTGCGAGTCCAGACACCGATTCGGAAGAATGCCTTGCGGACGTTGACAACAACACCCATGACCTCACCGTCGTCCTCATCCTCAAGGGTCTCGCCAATAGCGGCCATCATAACCTGGAGCCAGAGACGGTCGACATCGATGTTTCGCTTGTCCTTGTACTGGTAGGACCACTTGCCACCGTGTTTGTTCTGGGGGTCCTCCCACTCGGGGCGGACACCGGCCTTGAACAGATGGTAGTCGGACTTGAGAGAGAGTTCAGAGACGGCAGAGACGTTGTTCTAAAAAAAGTTAGCATGAGGCCAGAGAGGGAATCGTGTCAGTTTGAACTTACGTAGACACCCCAGAACTCCTCGACGGAATCAAAGGTGATGACTTCCTTCAGGAGATCGTTCCAGTTGTCACCCTATCACGTTCAATATCAGCATCAAGTCGACGATGGTCGAGAGCGAGTTCAACCATACCTTGCCGCTCGGGGGCTTGGTGAACCAAAGAGTCCATTTGTTCTGGAGAGGGTGCTTGACGTTGAAGTTATCCTTGTCGTGGAAAACAGTGACGGGCTTGTCATCCTTGATATCGGAGGCGCTCTCCTTGCCGTTGGGGTCAACGGGGATGGTGGTGAGGTCGACCTGCTCGTCCATCTTGGGTGTCTCTGTCGCAGCGGCGGCCATTGTGACTGAGGTTCCTCGTTGGAGCGCGTGCGGGAGAAGTCGGTTCAGTTTAGGTGGAAGAGGTAACTTGCGAATGTGGGATCGCGGGGCAAGTTTGAGATGATCGAAGCAAAGAAGTGGGAGGCGGTGCGAGGGTGGGGCGAGAGCAAGAAATTGGTAGGTCGACTACTTCTTTCCGACAACAGGTAGGTAGAGGAACCGTTTGCGACTTTGCGCCAGGCAAGAGTCGACTCGATCGAGAAGGGAGAAGGGAGTCGCGAAGGACGTGACGAGACGTTTGCAGGTTGCGTAGGTAGGAGAGAGGCGCTTGTTTGAAGATTGGTTGTGACGGGAGGCGCAGAGGTCCAAGTCGCAAAAAATCTTGGGTGCTGACCTAAAAGTTAAGTGGAGGAGTTGTGCCTAGTTACCCCAAGCGACCCAATCGGGAAGGAAAAGTGGATCTCAAGTTGATGCCTTAATGTTTGTTCATGCCTTATATGTGTGGTGGCACTCTCTCGAGCTGTTTCCCATCCTGGAGGCTTGTGAACGGTGGGGAAACTCCTTGTCAGAGCCTCAGCTCTCCCGTCGATCAGACAGGTGCCTGCATTGAACTGACGGGAGCTACCGACCAGGTCGTGGGTAGCGGCAGGTGCTATGCTAGCTGGAGCTGGACCTGGAGGTGGATGAAGATGAAGCAAAGAGAGCGAGCTTCTCCTCATTCATCCCAGGGTCAGATTGTCAAACTCGTTTCATCCGACTTTGTTCAATTAGCCGAGGCCTCACAGCACAGGGACAATCCTATCTTTGATACTCGGCTACGTTTCTTTCACGCCGGGCATTCTCTCAATTGATACACCACCAAGACAAGGTACCACACATTGAGCGGACTCTTTTCCCCTTTGATCCAAGGACACGGACATTATCAGGCCGTCACGAGGACCGATCTCACCTTTTTCCCTTTATGCCGCGATAATGCGACCCGAGAGATTCCTCCATGCCTAGACGGCTACACACAGCCTAGGCTAGTCTTCGGGCCTCACACGCTTGATGTAACTCGACTACAAGATGCAGCAGGATTCATTGTCACGAGGATTCGCAGCATCAACGCATGTGCCAGTGAGCCCATGTCACGGAGAAGCGAAGAACTCACGGTTACCAGTTGCTGCGCCCATTTCGTGTTTCACGCGCTTCTTGTGCCTCATGCGCTGTCATGGCTTTCAAGTCATCCAACGTGGTGACCCCCATCCTCGCCTCCACCTCAAAACGGCTCAACCCACGCTCTTTTTGTTCCGGTCGTTCGTGCCTCGCACCATTTCGCATGCATACCGGAATCTAGACATTTCTTACCCCCCATAGCCGGAGATGCCGGCGGCACAACAGACAGGACAGTATCGCGCCCGTTGATGCCCGCGTGGGCGTGGGGACAAGAGGACAAAAGGACAAAAGGAAAAAGGTAGGCTGAAATACAAACGGTAAAGGCGGTTTCACACAATCGTCTGCGGCCAGTCAGCTGCCCTCTTCTGACCAACTTGTGCCAACTTGTGTCGACAACCAACATTCGCTGCGTCACTCTCCCTTGAATGAGGCGTCAAGAGCGTCGATCCCAAGCTCGACGCCAGCAATTAAGCCTCGAATTCACCCACTCAAGGAGCACCTGCACCATTCACAGCCGGCGCGGTAAAGACAGGGCGGGATTCCCATGTTGGCCTATTGGTCTCCCTTGTCCCACATTGTCCCGCGAATCGAGTGACAACTGGTGCGCACCCGCCGCATTACGTATTTTGCACCAGCGAGTGCTCCCAATGATCATCCACGTCCACGCTCTCATGCATGGCTCAGGCACTGGCTATGCCTTTCTGGAATGTCGACGCGTCTCAAACTCCATTCCATCCCACCCTCACAGCCCTTTGTGTCTTTGATTGAGCCCCTCAGGGACCATCTTCCGAGACCTGCACGATCAGCGTGCTGACCAGGATTGGCATGTCGGGTCTTAGTCTTCACTTCATCTGGAGTTGGACCCCATACTACGTAGCAAGCACATGGCGCACTTATAATAGACTCCCATCGCCCATGTCATGGACAAAGGAGACCAAGCCAACAGCACTCATCACACCATCTCGAGCTTCTTTGATCCCCTTGCCTAGAATTACTACCACAACTGCTTCTTTATTCTACTTGACTTGTCCAACCTCGCCGCCGCCATGGAGCCTGATACTCGAACCAACACTTCCTTTGAGAAGGATGTCTCCAAGACAAAGGAGACCACCCCCAAGAGCAAGAACCGAAGCAGCTCGCTCTTGATGATAAGCTCCGGCTTCACCTTTCTCGCCGCTCTCCCTCAGAGATCAACAACATCCTCATCTTTCAGATCTTCCTCGTTCCGATAAACTCATGACACAAATGCGATTATCTTTTGTCACTCATTTTGCTCAAAGCTCCTTTGTCTAATCGTTACTTATACCCGTCGTACACTTCACCAACTATCACCATATACGTCGTATCAGAGCAATCACGTTTGAAACAGGATATCTTTTGGACTGTCATTATTGTACGGAGATGCAGGAGTTCAGGTCGTTTACTCCTCGCCGTCTTGAGCTCGATTTCAGTCTCGTTGGCCAAGACTTGCCAGATGAGTTCTACGAGAGCAATTTCAACAAACTCTTCAAGAATGTTTATTCCCTCGTCTATGGGTCATTTTGTCCTAGCGACATGACCGAGGCACCCAAAATGCACCCCTGGTTAAGAGAGTACCCGGACGCGTTTCTCAAATATGTCCAACTAGTGGCTCGCCCCGATGCTCGAGGTGGGAAGTGGGCGAGGTTACTTAGTGACAAGGGGGAGCGGGCATGCCTTCTCACAGCCATGATTTTCAAGATTCTCGATAACAAAGTTTTTACGCGTTTGCTTTTTGGCGCCGGTCCGGATCATGAGGCATTGCTAAACTCGTTTGATGCTGCGCTCATCGACGCAGAAGGTGTGTTGCGTGACAGTGACACCACATTCAGAAAACTCCAAGCTGACATCAGCCATAGGATTCCAACGTACCAAACTCCGAGCTCGAGCCAACAGGATGTATCTGATAACCCAGATTCCTCCTTTCTTTTGGACTAGGGTCGACAAACTGTCTACTCAAATCTTGACTTGCCTGCTACCGGCTTGTGCCTACGCCGCAGAGTTCAAAGGTCATAAGCCAATTCCCATCCGCGAGCTACATCAGGCCCTCCACGATGTGGTTGCTCACGCGGGGTGGATCAATGTGCACATTCGCCTGGCGTCAGCGATCTTTTCGTTCAACTGGGTTCAGCTAGGAGAGCCATTCAGTTTGAGCCAGGTCAACCTCTGCCAGGAGGCTTACAGTTATTCCCGGGGGGCGGCGCGGCGGCATCAAGAGCTACGTCGGAAACGGAACCCAGACGGCCGGGTGATGAATTCGAGGGCTCGGGTTAAAATCTCGATTACGCCCGAGATTATTCGGCACAAGTCCGTCACAAAGTCCACTGGGAAACCAGGCATGACGTCTTACAAGATATTGGCGCCCCATGTGGTATACTACGAGGGATTCCAGCTAGACGAGGACGAGAAAAGGGCATTTGTGAGCCTTCCCGAGTATATCCACCGTCTGAGGGAACAACTCTGCACGCCTCGAGGTGTAGCTCTTGCCATCATGTGGTTCGTGTCATTCTGTCTGTGGGTTTTCTCGACCTCTTCGGGACAACGAGCATGGAGGGGCGCCTGGGCCTGGGTCTACCCGGTCGAAGGTACAAAGTAAAGCCGGCTATGAATCAATGGAACGTGGGGACACGGAATCGAGCGTGGGGGTTTGAATGTTTGTTTTCTCATGGCTAGATCGGGATCGGTAAATTTCATGGAGTTTGGGTATCATGAATAGAATGGTTTAAGCGGATACGCATTGAAATGATGGGCCGATGTTTCCCAACTTGCGTCAATATGGAGATTTTTCGTGATGGGAATGAGGTCATGCGAGCTATCGAGGTAGTTGAGGCCACCCACGAAGAACTAAAGATATGCACGTCGACATGGGCATTGGCATGGGGGTTGACGTCCATGCTCATGATACCTGAGATTTTAGGAAGGTTTTGTCATGTTCTCCCACTTCGGAAGTCGCACCTGTATAACCTCATTCCCGAAAGCGGAAAAACAACGGCGAAACACCAGCTTCGCCACAGCTGATCGGCTTCCGTAGCTCAGTTGGTTAGAGCGTCGTACTAATACTTCAGTTTACACTGTAATATCGGTGATGCGAAGGTCTCAGGTTCAAGCCCTGGCGGGAGCAACCTCCCAGTGCCTATCAGCTTCTTTTTTGCCCGTCTTTACATTTTTTGTGAATATCTTGTGTCTGTTTGAAGGTCAAGATGATATCTTTAGTGTGGAAGAGGTACCTCACGTGGCGTGGCATGGAGGTGGCTGTCGTCGGCAAATAGGAGGAGCTCGCTTCCTTCTAGAGATAATCGCAACTGCCGTTGGGTGTGATTCCTGCATGAGTGGAGAAGATCAGTAGGATCTGATAAGATATTACTAACACCGGCGTCAAGACGACGACATGGACGAGCTGTTGGTTGCTTTGACTTCCCCTCATTTCTGCAGGTTGTCGAGCGGTGGCTACCTGAGTAATGCAGATTGGCACCGGGTGCTCTTGTCTCAATCAATGCTCAGGAGACTATCGACTTTGTGTACTTGGCAAACATCACTTGTAAGGCATCTACATATAGAACACCCACACAGGAGTGGCTTAGCATACTTGAAAACTCTAACTCGTGCAACTTTTGACGAGATCCGAGTCGGAAAGAGGAGACAAGGGACAATTCCACGGCCCCTCACTCATCCCGTGTTTCGTGGAGAGGATGCGGATCGTCCCTCGACACCTGCATGCCTGCTGCTGATGCTACAGTACCCTCTTCTCATCGTGGGGGTCAGATGTGGAGGAGGAGGAGGAAGGAGTTCTCAGTTACAGTGGATCGATGTTACAGATTCATCACATTGAGGCGCGTTTCTCGGATCCCCCGCTCAGCTCATTCTTGCTCAAGTTTCCGCAGCCAAGGCAGGGAATTATTCCGTCTTTGTGGAAGTCATGGACCCTAATCGACGCGTGATCGCACGGATGTAAATGTTGTGTTTCTCTGAGGATTACTCAACTTGATCAATGGAGTGGAGGTTTTGTGGAAGTTGTTTTACAAGATTTTTCATGGGTGTTGCTGGAGATCTTTGTTCACCTGAGGGATGATGGTCGTTGGTGTTGACACAAGTAACACAGTTGCACTTAAGAGGAGGTTTGTAACATGTCATGCTTTGACTATCGATTGAACTGGTCTCATTTACTCATTTGTATACTAACGTGAACGAAGGCAGGCTGACCACTTGAGCATCCTCATGTTGAAGAGAACAACCTCATCGCCACTAGAACGTCATGATACCCAAGACCCCTCCCGCTGCGGAACCCATTCTTCCTCGAGATTGCGGAATAGTAGTTGCTCAGAAATTCGGCCCTTTGGCTGGCATCAAAGACACGGGAATCGGGATCAAAGACATACCCACTGACCAGGACATCCATCAATTTCGTTGTGAGATCGAATTTACCAAGGTTAATGATACTATGAATTCGATTATGAAAGGCGACATCGAAGTCGTCTCATTCCGAACGTATCAATACTCTTAATTCAAGATAATCTAGTCTTACAACACTCAGCAAAATGCACTTCACCAAGCTCGCTCTTCTCGTTGCCGCCTTGGGGGCATCGCCGATCTCCGTAGCGCCGTCTCCGGAGAAAACCGAGGATGACTTCAATAAGATCATATCTCTATCAACAAATGTTCAGAGGGTCATCAATAGTATGCCAGTCCGTGGGTACAATGCGTCTACCGTTCACGTACGTTGACTGTGTAGTTCATGAACTAGGAAGAGTCTAACAAGGAACAGGACCTCTTCGCTGCGACTGTTGATCTGGTCAATGGAATCTCCGACATTAACAAGGCCAACGCGGATGTCCAAGGGGAAGATTTTGACGACTAGGAGAAGAAAGACACTTGCACATCGGCGCACAGAGTATGTATCTTGAAGCTTCCCTCATGACCAATCCTTGACGCCTTTCAGACGAGATACACGCAGGGAAGCCTCATCAAGCAGGTTGGTGACCAGGCTGAGCGCATCGGCCAATTTCCACTCAGCCCAGCGATTGGCAGGCTTCTCAGCGTTTATGACAGGGAGATGTCTAAGTTCTTGGATGAGGTGAACAGCAGACTTGACGATTGCTCGGACGCGTACAAGCAGCGCCTGGAGGAAATCATCAAGCCCACAAAGGCACAGTACGATGCCATCACCCCCAAGGCTTAATTAAGTTTCGGAAACGGGGCGTGGTCTTTGACAGAAAAGTCTATCTGGGATGAGCCATGCGTGATACGAGCTGTGCCCTGCGGCAGGAAGCCAATTAGTCAAATCGGTCCAGCAATCAAACAAGGCCGTTGGAGGCCACGGGTGACGGACGGCATGCAGTGATGGCTGAGTGGCTTTTTTAATAGAGGTGGTTGGGCATGATGTCAGCCCGATCCTTTTTGTAATTTTGTGCAACGGAGTAATTAAATGACAGGCAAGATTCGGCAGTTGAAGAATTGCCTTGTTCTGACCTCGCCTGGCCTCTTGACACGTTGTCATTGTTGCAATGAATGAATGGATGTTGGGTGAATGTAAATGCGAAAGCGAATGGATCCAATGGAAAGTCAAGTCAAGACAGAGTTCGGCCGGGCCATCCCGTCCGCGGGCGCGCCAACGGCCTGGATGCATTAGGGGACTTGATCGGGAATATCAGCTGCCAGACATTGGCTCAGCTGCAACTGTTGTACATGAGAGCCTGCAGCATGAGGTCGCATCTCCATTGTTTCCATATTTGTCCTGCTTCACCGTACAATTGAGAATGAATTGCCCTCAAGTTCATTCGCCATGACATTGTTGCGGTCACTATCCGCCTCCCGTCGTTGTCCATGCCAATGTCTTGCCTAAACTGGGACCCGGGCCCGTTCCGTGGCTCCGTGTGCCAGCCACCCGCATTTTTTGGGTCCTGGAGAGCATAGGTAGCTCCAACATGGTGACGCCGCCCCTCCCCCAGCCTCTGCTTGATTTTCAACACAGCCCGCTCTCAGCCCAGGCGATCCTGTCCCCAGCCTGAAATCCAAGGAAAAGAAAAAATTGCTTCTAGCCAGACGAGTTTTAGACCCATGCTAGTGTCCATGATTCCTTGACTTGTTCTTTTTGATGCGACGTAAAGTGTATACATTTGTAGAAGGAAACGCCGGGGACTTGCAACAGCCGAGTAGGAATCCATGACCTCGAGGCTGGGAAAAAGCCCAAGATGAACCAGGGCCTCCTTGAACAGGTCCCCCGTAGCAGCTCCTCGGCGGCAGAATGACCCCTGTAGCTTGGGCTTGGGCGGTTCCCAGGCAGTTCCTGGTTGGTTTGATCCAGCTGTCGGCCCATGAACAGACGGCCTAGCTTCGATACATGGAGCTCTTCCCTTCCCTCGTCTCCCGTCGTCAACCTCTTCCATTTCCTCCCCATCTCATCATCCTGAGACGCCAGGAAAAATTCTTTCCTTACCTCGGGCAGTCGGGTCCATCGCCTCCGCCAACGTTGCCAGAGCCTGCAAAGCATTGGTTAGTTAGCCCGGCAGCTCGCATGAGCCCTAGACGCCGCGCCCCGCCGTCAAACTCCATCCGCGACGGAGTCCATCTCTAGACTACAGTATCCGTCCGTCCAAAGCTAGCGCCTAAACCATCAAGCTTCGCTCCCACAACCAGAACAAGGCCTCACAAGCCTAGTTACCCGCCTCCGACTGTGCGCGAGCCGACGCCGCCATCTTCTCTCCATCCAATCTTTTTTTCTGCCTCTTGTCTCCCACGCGCCGTCCAATCAAGCTGCTAGCCCTGCTCTCGATACCCAGTAGTCAGCCTCAATGTCGACGCCATACTGGGGCCAACTGCCCAGCCCAAAGGTCGCCCAGGCCGGCCACGCCCGCCGCAGGTCTGAGTCGGACGACTACACCTATAATGCTGACCGCAGATCTTCTTTCGACGTTCCCCCAGTTCGCAGATCAAATCGTGCTTCTATACAGACCCAGAACACCGAGGCTCCCTCCGAATCTACCTTTAGTCCACACGACTCGTCCTCTGCTGCAAGCTTTGCGCCTCAAGGACTAGCACCCAGACCGCCTTCCTATCGACAAGGACCTGGAGAGCCTTCCGACAGCAGAAGACCTCGCCGCCCAAGCCGCCAACAAGACCTACAAGACGAGGAAGAAGAAGACGGTGACTTGTCGCCAATTCTCCCAGCTGCCCCAGAGGTTCCTCGCGGTCCTCCCGTGAGCTATCGACACCCCTACGGCAACGGAGGTCTACCTTATACCTACACCGCAACAGGCGCACCGGCACCGCCACAACCGTACGGCGGCGCGTCCATGCAGGTTGACGACATGGACAACGACGACTACCAAAAATCCTCTCAGAGGGCTCGAGAGTACCAGCAGTCTGACCGAGCGCAAGCAGACCTCGTAAGGAGGGACACGAGCGCCAGCACATACGACCCGCCGTCCAGGAGGGCAACTACCGGTGGTAGCTCAGGGCGTCATAAAAAGTACTTGGCAGACGACCGATCGCCCCTCCAAAGGCTAGAGCTGACGCTCGACAGCATCACCAAGGAGGAAAAACGCGCCCGAGTCGAAGCCGCCGAACGACGAGCCAGAGAAAGACAGGCATTGAGGGCCGGAAAGCAGCCCGCCGGCCAGCAACCTCGGACCCATGAACGAAAGCCATCTGTAGCCTATGGTGAGAGGCGTCCTTCAGCAGCAGCGGCTCCAATTCCCGTGACGCAAAATCCGGCGCGCAGAGAGGTATCCAGAGAAGTGCCCAGAGAAATTCACAGAGAGGCACCTAGAGAAGCACACAGAGACATCCCCCGAGACGCCCCAAGAGACTTTTCCAGGGAGATTCCACAAGAAGCCCCAAGGGAAGCACCCAGAGAGACGTACCGCGAGCCACCTCCCGAAGCTCCCGTTCAGAAAGAGAGCTCGAGTCGTCATCGAGGCCCTCTTACACAACACCCACCAGAGGAGGCGCATCATTATAGTTCCGGCGCACTACTGGAACCCGAAGAAGTTCACCCAGCACCTAGGCACACGAAATTGGATTCTGGTATCCCCAAGCGCAACCTCAGCTTCCGAGAACGAGCTGTACGAGACCATGTTGCTCTCCCAGAAGCGGCGCAACCCCCTGCTTCAAGTGGGGGATTCTCTTTGACACGAAGCGGCAGCAACAAACTAAAGAAGCAGCCTCCAGCAGATCACAGCTACCATCGTAGGGTGGCTTCCGAAGCGCATGCTGCTCCTGTGGTGGCCCCCGTTTCGAAACACCAACCCCCAGCCCATGACGACGAAGATGATGACTACTACTATGAACAGGAGGACATTATCCCAATGACCCGACAGCCCACCACTGGCCGGTATAGACGGGATAAGGACCTCCCTCCTAACCCACCCGAGGCGCGAAGGCCTTCTATGGACGTCAGGCCCTCGATGGACGTGAGGCCAGACCGTCAACACATTCCCATGCCCGGCGACGACCAGCGCATCAGGAGACGTGTTACTGAACCCATCCCGAGGGCCGAATATGCTTCTGACGAGGAGTACGCTCCACCGCCTACTCGTAGCAAGACCGTTAGCAAGCAGGAGGTGGATGATAGTGCTCACGCCGAGAACCAGGCGGCTGCCCGCAGAAAACACGAGAGGGCTGACAGCGACTACTCGGACGACGACTCGCATTCTCACAAGATCTCGAACATGATCTTCAAGCCTCGCGAGGAGATGGCCCCTGGCGATGGTCTGTATCTGCCACCTCAATGGCTCGATGAGTGGAAGAAGGGTACCGTCGGTAGTCTTGCTGGGCCGCTCCTGGAAATCAAGGATGCCGCCCATGTTTCTGAGCCAGACGTGAACAAGGCCTGGTGGGAGCAGGATAACCGGACTAAGGGTCATGGTTATGCTGCTCGACCACGAAAGGCCGAGGCCTTTGATGGTGAATATGACGAGAATGGTGGGTTCACTTACTTCACGGCCAGTGCATAATACTAACTCTGTCTTAGCTCCTACTCGGTTTAAGCCCCCGTTGTTCCTCAAGTGTGGCCCCCTTTTGAGATATTGTGGCATTCGACGGGAAAAGACCCCCAACAGGTCCCAAAGGGGCGGCCCTCTCGCAGAACGAGAGATGTGGCGAGGCAGTGTCATGATTGTCACAGAAGATGCCGACTCTTCCTACGAGATTGCGCCTACGCTTCGACTCTTTGTCCAGGACATTGAGTTGCTACCCCCTCCTCCTCATCGCGTCAAGGGTGATCTGTCCCCTGAATACGTCGATCCCATTGCTGGTCACCCCAAGGTGGGCCGTAGAGGAGAAACCCTCTATGTGCGACCCGTGGAGCACCTCGAGGAAGCAAAGGATCTGTCTCGTGACGAGACCGATGAGGGTCTCTTCGAGCAGAGCCGCAGTCCCCCTGACGTGCTCCCCCCTGATGGCGCGAAGGATCTCCCTGGATCTTTTGCCAGTCGCAGAAAGCGCGTGGGCATCGACGGCGAGAAGGTTCAGAAGTACAAGGACGTCAGAGGATTCCGGCTCCATGCCGAGCGGGGATACACCTTCTGGCGATTCAACATTGAGGTTGAGCTGCGCGAGAAGCAGCAGCGAATCGCTTACCGCATCAACCGTGGACCTGCCACGGGCTTCTGGGTTCCTGCAGCGGGTGAGACCATGAACATGATGTTCTACAGCTGCAACGGCTTCAGCATGAGTGTGAAGCCTGATGAGCTGAGCGGGCCCGACCCCATGTGGCGCGACGTGCTGAACAACCACCAGACACGGCCCTTCCATCTCATGATTGGCGGTGGTGACCAGATCTACAACGATTGTGTCGCCGACCAATGTGAACTTTTCAAGGAGTGGCTCAGCATCAAGAACCCAGTTCACAAGCACACCACTGCCTTCACACCTGAGATGCAAGCTGAGATGGAGAATTTCTACCTTGAGCGTTACTGCATGTGGTTCTCCCAGGGACTGTTTGGCCTTGCCAACTCTCAGATCCCGATGGTCAACATGTACGACGACCACGACATCTTTGATGGATATGGCTCATACCCTCATCATGACATGAAGTCACCCGTCTTCAGCGGTCTGGGGGCTGTTGCTTTCAAGTACTACATGCTGTTCCAGCACCAGTCCATCATGGACGAGACGGAGAGTTCTGAGCCCAGCTGGATTCTTGGATCTGAGCCTGGTCCGTTCATTGGCGAGCTCGGCCGCAGTCTGTTTATGTCTGTGGGCTCGAGAGTAGCTCTGCTGGCCGTGGACTGCCGCATGGAAAGGACAGAGCACGACGTTGTCTCGGACCAGACATGGGAGAAGATCATGAATCGTCTTTATGCCGAAGTGCGACGCGGACAGGTGGAGCATCTGCTTGTACTGCTGGGTATTCCCATTGCATACCCCAGATTGGTTTGGCTCGAGAACATGTAAGTGATGCACAGTTGCGTTGAATACCTAGTACTAACGAGATGATAGTTTGACCTCGAGACTTATGGACCCTGTCAAGGCACTGGGACGAACTGGCATGTTTGGAAAGGCTCTGAACAACATTGACGGAGGAGTCGAAGTTCTGGATGACCTGAACGACCACTGGACCGCCAAGAACCACAAGCAGGAGCGCAGTGTCGTTATCGAAGACTTGCAAGATCTTGCCATCGACAAGTCGCTCCGAGTCACTATCCTGAGCGGTGACGTCCATCTTGCAGCCGTTGGACAGTTCTACTCCAACCCCAAACTAGGACTGGCCAAGCACAAGGACCCTCGATACATGCCCAACATCATCTCGTCGGCCATTGCCAACACACCGCCGCCTGACATGCTGGCTGATGTGCTCAACAAGAGGAACAAGGTGCACCACTTCGACAAGCAGACCGATGAGGATATGATTCCCATCTTCCAGCAAGGAGTGGACGGAAAGCCAAGGAACAACAAGCACCTCCTCCCCCACCGAAACTGGTGCTCGATTCGCGAATGGGCACCAGGAAGCACACCACCCCCGACACCGCCTCTGTCGCCTGAGAGAACCCCAAGCCCCCCACCAGCCAAGCCCCAGGGAGGCGGTCTGTTCCGGAGACTGTCCCTGTCTAGGAGCAAGTCCACGGATACACCACCGGAGGTGTCGAGAGATTCGGTCCGCGGATCCCGGCCTCCAGTCACCCGAGGAGGTGGTGGTGGCCTGTTCCGCAGTCTATCGCGCCGCAACTCGACCAACTCAGAGCGACCCCCCAAGGCCAAGCTCACGAGGTCTATGTCTGTTGGTGGTGGTCCAGCTGAGCCTAAGAAGGCTGGTTTCTTTAGCTTTGGTAGACGTCCTAGTCAGCGTCGCGCTGCTGATGATGGCGGCATCAACGGTACTTGGGGAGACGATGATAGATACGACGACGAAGAGCAATATTGGGATGAGTCGCCCCAACGAACGCGGGCTTCAGGTATTCGAGGTGGAGCGGCCTATGACGAGTATTCGGACGGTGACGACTCGTACTTTATGGCTCAGCCTCGCCGCACGCAGACCATTGGATCAAGGGCCATGTCGCACTCTCGCAACGACGTGAGCGCCTTGCCTCCAACCCGTCCTTTCTACAGGACGCCAACAGGCCTATCAACGAAGCAAATGAAAGAGGCAGACAAGTATGCTGTCGATCTGGAGGGTGGTTTAGACATTTGCCTGAATGTCGAGATTAACCCCAAGGACCCTGCCGGCATCACCAAGACGTACCGACTGTTGGTGCCGAAGCTGTTTTACGACTATAACGCCGATGATGATGATGAAGGAGCACAAGCACAAGCCGCAGAGCCAGAGCCGGAGCCAGAAGCGGAGCCGGCGCCGGCGCCAGCACAGCCAAGCGGTTTCAAGAGGCTGTTGAGTTTCCGGAAGAAGGAAAAGAAGGAGCCTCCACCCCCGCCGGAAGAAGATGATTATAGTGATGAGGGTGATGACTATGACGACGACTATCGTCGAAGGTAGTCTGACTAGGATTGTTTTGTGATTTTGATTTCTTTACATAGTGCATTCGCATATATGTAACATTGGCTTATATGCCTCGTTTGGATGGCATTTAAGCGGAGTTTAGGACTTGGGACATTATTTGCATGAGCATTTTGTAGCATCATGGCAGATGATTGGCATTGGGAAAAATGGCTATAAAGTTTTGGCTTGGATTTAATTGCATTCTCGTATGAAGATGAATACGAACATGAGCGATGTTTCTGGTTTCTTGCGATAATCGGCCGAGTTCCTGTCCCATCCATCGCCTGTGCCCCTGAAGACGTGCAGTTTTGGACGCTACGCACCCCTGGATAGCGGGGTCGCAGCGCTAATCAAGCCCCCCGAAAGGCGCGCCATGCCCCGGAAATTCGCAGCCGCGGCCGGAGACAAAGTTTGACCAATCAGATGGCGTCACGCGGCGTAGCAGAGCTCAAGGAAGGAACAAGCAATCCACTTTTGACCGCCGTGGTCCGCCGGCTTTGAGTGGCTGCTGCGACTGAGGAGCTTCCTTCCTTGCTTTCAACTTGACAACAGGCGACAAAAACTGTCTTTGAAAACAAACTTTGTCCTGTTGACATTCTTTTGCTCTTCTTCAAAACCAAGTCAGATACGCGCGAGATTTGCGACGAATACGACGATTTCCGAATTGTGTACGAAACCCACCAGACGAGATACTCTTTGACGAGAATACCGCTGTGCTGTGCTGTTGCTTCAAGGGGCTCTTGTTCCCCGGATCGTCGATCAATCCACTGGGCCGAGACGACAGCCCGCGATATTCAACGAACCACGACATTTGAATACAGAAAAGAACCACGGACTAGGACACGAGTACGAGTACAAGCTTGAGGAGGAGCCGCTCTGCCAGCGCAAGGGCATGGCGCCATCATGTCGGGTCGCCACTACCAGTATCGCCCCAACTCCAAGATCAACTTCAACGATCTATCGGTAGCTGAGGTGCTCTGGCTCAACACCAAGCAGATAGGCCACCAGATTGGCCGGTGGGCCGTCGGTCCGTGGCGGAGGATGGCCATCGCGGCGGGCAGGAGGGTAGCGCACCAGGTGCGTCGCAACCTCACGTCTCGTCGGCTGCTGAGCTTCCCGCACGTGCTGGTCGTGTTTTGGGTCTTTGTGCTGCTCTATGGGGAGAGGTGGGTGTTTGATGGAAAGGTTGCCAACTGCGATTGGGATCATTGGGAGAAATGGGTATGTCAACGGCACAGCACAGGATGTCGTTCGCGACGAGAAATGTGCGATTCGAGCTCAAAGAAAGGTCCACTAACAACGCTGTAGCCGAAAGATGCGAAGCCACACCACCTCGTCTTCGTTGCCGATCCCCAACTTATCGATCCGCATTCATATCCTGGCCGACCATGGCCTCTAAACCCCCTGACGGTGCTCATCACCGACAACTACCTCAAGCGCGGGTATGGCGCGATGCAGCATCGGCTGCACCCAGACAGCGTCTTCTTCCTTGGTGATCTTTTCGACGGCGGCCGCGAGTGGAAGACGAGCAAGGGCAACTTTGTCGACCCGAAATGGGGACGGGGACGTTCCAAGGACGAGAAGAAGTGGGTTCAGACATGGCACAACAAATACGGAGACGACTTTTGGCTGCAGGAGTATGAGCGATTCGGGGATATCTTCCTTGATAGCTGGAACAAGGGCGGCGAGGTCCCTGGATCTTGGCAGCGTGGGCGAAAGCTTGTTGCCAGTCTTCCAGGGAATCATGACTTGGGCTTTGGAGCTCAGGTTCAGGTTCCTGTGCGGGATCGCTTCAGCGCATTCTTTGGTGATGTGAATCGCGTGGATGTCATTGGAAACCACACTATCGTGTCGGTCGATTCGGTATCTCTGAGCGCAGACACCTCCGAGTACAAGAACCAGCACGATCTGAAGCCGATCTACGGGCCCGTAAACGAATTTCTGGAGAGCGTCAAGGTCACGAAGCGGAAGGCCGTGGAAGAGGAGTTGCGCCATTGGCATGATGTTCAGGGAGGACTGCATTATCCGCACGATGTCGAGGAACTGGAACACTCGAATCCTGCCTGGGGTCGTGCTGCTGATACTGAGGCGGCTTCTCAGGGACCCGATTTTCCCACGATTCTTCTTACTCACGTTCCATTGTATCGTGCGCCTGGCACCCCTTGTGGACCGAAACGCGAGCATTGGCCGCCAGCGAAGCCTCCCAAGGGGCAAAAGGGGCCAGTCATCCCTGACGAACGGAACGCTATCAGCGTGGTGGGAGGATATCAGTACCAGAACGTGCTCAACGAGGCTGATTCAGTCAAGCTGGTGAAGAGCATCGGCAACGTCAAGCACGTATTTTCAGGAGATGACCACGACTACTGCGAGGTGGTTCACTCGGATGCGAAGGAGAATGTTCGCGAAATCACAGTCAAGAGTATGAGCATGGCTATGGGTGTCCCCACGCCGGGTTTCCTCATGGTTAGCTTGTATAACCCTGTTGATGCCAAGGGCAAGCCTCTCCCAGGAGCGCCAGAGCAGACCATCCAGACGCATCTGTGTCTTTTACCCAACCAGTTCCATACTTATATGGAGTATATCGTCTTTCTCATCGTCACACTCGTTCTCCTCACCGTTCGAGCTTTCCTCGTTCCCGCCCTTTCACTTACACCTTTCGCCCTTGAGCCTGAGAAGCAATCCGCCTCAACCGTCCTACCTCTGTATAAGGACAAGATGGATCCTCCTGAGGCCTTTCCTTCGCGGACAACATCGTCGTCAGGCACATCGGCGCATCACCTCCCCTCGCGGCTCTCTGCTGCGGCCCCACGCAACTCTCGGAGCAAGTCTCCCGCACCCTCAGCTTCGCCCCGGTGGCAAGCACGGCGCGGAGCTGGCGGAGGCCGGAATGCCAAGCGATGGGGATGGGGAGCCGACGGCGGGCCGCGGATCCATCTCGACAACAGCCTCTTTGATACAGGGATTCAGGACAAGCGTGTCGGCGGTAAAGAGGCTCTCAGCGTGGTTGGACGTGAACTATGGACGACGACATGGCGTGTGGCATGGATGGCGGTGTTGTTCTGGGTTTATCTGAACTAAGCGGTCATGCATGGCATTCATTCGCACGTTTTTGTATTAGGATCATTTATATTCCCCTCGCTGGGTTGCATTGGAAAAGGGCGCGTTTCGTTGTATACAAGTTAATCACCGACATTTCTCATACTGGGGGAGAGAAGAAAAAAAAGAGGTGGAAAAGGAAAGGGGTTGGGTAGAGAGAGCTGTTGTTTTTGACGGCCGACAAGTCGCTCACGCCGAGCTGTTTTTCTTTTTGTATATGTACATTTAATCAATAGAGAATAATTAAAAAAGAGTCATGATTTGAGTTGATCAGACGGTTGAGATGTTGTTGATACTCCTGAAATGTGTTAACAAGAATACATAAATGAAAGTAGTGTATAAAGACAAGTTGAGCCCATACCTTCTTTCACCATCCCAAAAGCATCATCCATCCTGTGAGAGAAATCATCTATCTCCTCCTCCCAACACCAATCCTCTCATCCCTCGCCCTCCTAATCTCCCTCTCCTGCAAAACCCGATCAACACCCTCCATATCCGCCTCCTCCTGCTGTTGCTGCTGCTGCTGTTGAGCTTGAGCGGCAGCCACAGCTGCGGCCCTTCGAGCTTGTTGCGCTGCTACTAGGGCTTCTCTTGCGCGTCGGTCTTCGTAGGCGGCTACGTCTTCGGATGTGATTGTTAGGGTTGTTGCTGGGCGGCGGAGCATGATGGGAATAGAAACAAAGGGGTTTTTGTTTGGGGTAGAGTTATGAAAGGTGTGTGAGGTTGGATACGTTTTTGGATGTTCTTTATGGTTTTGATGGGATAAAGAATAGTTGTTGCTTTGTTGTTTTGAGTTGGTGATGCTGATGAGATTGATTGATGTGAGTGAGTGAGTGAGTGTAAGATGGGATGCAAGGTTGTTATTAAGCTGAGATCAATGAACAAGAAAGAAGTGGAGCATCGTCTCCCCACAGTTTGAGGTACGTACCTCAACACCAAACATCACTGTCATGGATGTTATCATGACATGCTTTAGCAATTCATCAGTAAACATCAGCTTCTTTTCATTCGTCTATCTGCATTATATATCATATCAACATGTCTGGCCATAAAGTCTCATGTCCCTCCTCTTTCTTGCTCCAATGCGTTAGGTATCCATATCCATAGATTCATCTCATCAAGACGTGAACCCTCCTCTCCTCCAACAAACAAACAAAAAGTCAAGGTATCAATAATACTCAAAAACCAAAATGAATGGACGCAGGTCAAACCCTCAAGGTGACGTGCTAAACCCAGAAGCACAAACATATTCCGCCTCCCACTTCAAAAAGTCTCCCAGGTCGTGTCCTAGATTATATCCCATCGGTACCGTCTCCGTCGTAGTGGTGGTAGTATCGTCTTCGCCATCGGCCATGTGAACCACGAGAGGCATCATCGGGCTCGGTGGTAAGCTTTCCACCGAGCTGTGCGACGACGAAGGGCGCTTGGGGCGACCTTCGCCGACCCATCGCTTGAGCCCTATCGTTGTGCTGCTGTTAAAGAACTTAGCCTTCTTCTTGTCCAGGGCGTCGCTGGGGTCCGGGGCGTTCCAGAACCCGGAAGGAAACTCAGCACCCACCGGGATCGGCAGGTCAATCTCCGTGTCGATGGTTGACGGCGTTGACGATACCGTGCTGCGGGACGAGGATCGCATAGACGGCACGTCCTCGGGTACCAGCGTTCCGTACGTTTCGAACCCGAACGATTCGAACCATGACGTGATTTCTTCCACCTGCTTCATGTCTTCTTCGTTGGACATGTCCTGAAGTAAGTCTCCAGCTCCTCCTAGAATTGCCATCTGGAACGCTGTCCAGTCTAGTGTGTCGTCCATTGTCTTTATCCCTTTGACTACTTCGGCCTTTGCAAATGTGATTGGGCCGTGGCGGAATGAAGGTTTTGTGAGTGTGAATGGTGTACTCTTGAGGTAAAAGAACTCGTCATTCTCTTCTGCCTTGAGGTCTGTCTTGTCAAGGCTTTGTCGACCCGTCGACGGCTCCAGCTGTGTGTTATCCGGTGTCGTTACCATGACTTCAGGTATTGAGGGAAGCTTTCGTAGAGGCTCTACTCCGAATCGTGCTGGGTTCTTTGGTGGTAGTTGAGGTGTGATGGGAGCTTCCACAGCCTCCGTTTTATCTTTGACACTCTTGATGGAATCATCATCCCCCACAGACCCCTCTTGTTTCGAAAAGTTTTGGTTTCCACGATCCAAATCAGGGGTCAGCGAGGGAGATTCAGTCCGAGCAGAGGCCGCAGAGTTCCCCACAGCGCTCGCTCCAATCCGAGATGCCAACTCATCGAGATGGAATGGTTCGACGTCTGTCTCGGAGTTATCTGATGCCATACTGCGGACCGAGTCGCTCGAGTATCGATGTTTCAGGCGTTCTTCGTCCAATTGTTGCGCATGTTCTTCTTCTCTCTTCTTCCTTAGCGCCTCAATGCGATCCGGTGTTAACATCTCGTCGGCCTCAATCCGTCTGAAACGCTGGCCTGTTAGAATGTCTGTCACATTCTCCGACAGGGTCCATCGTGGCGCTCGGATTGGTGATTTAGAGAAACGGTGTCCACCGTGGTGTTGTTGGTGATGATTTTTCTTTCTTTGAGGTTTCTTCACTGAGGCCCGTCTGTCTGGTGATGACCTTGGAGACGGTGATGGCGATGAATCTTCTCTCTTTTCTCTCCATCTGGGATGCCTCGGGAAACCCGTTGGTAAAGGCATCGACTTTGAATGTTTGTGAATCGCAGGGAGTCCTGGTGGTGATGGTGGTGACGGTGGTGATGGGGGTGAGTGCAACAGCGCAGAACCTTGTGAGGCATGTCGTGCATCTCGAAGTGCGGAACCAACAGCTATGAAGGCTTCATCCGTCTCCCGGATCAGGCGGTCGACAGTGTCTGATGACTTGCCCGAGCTTTGACTGCCATATCTGCTGCGAGAAGTCTGGCTGTCGGTTGGCCCAACCTCGTGGCGATCAGCGCTATGGTCAGACAAAGAAACAGATGTTGGGGCCCTCGGCGAATCTCTGTAGAGGTGTGCATCGCTATTAGCAGGGCTGGGGCGCCCATTCCTAGAGCGAGGAGGTTGCGCGTACGGTCCATGCCGTGAGGAATGTGAGTGGGCTCGGCCATGTTCTGCCAGACAAAGACTACCGGATGCAGCCCTTCTATTTGCGGGAACATTGCCTGTGAGAGCGTCAAGGGCAGCAGCTCGCTGCCCCTCGCAGCTGCGAAGGGAGACTGTAGAGACGGACTGACTGCGGTGAGCCGGGGGAGGAGGAACTGGATGCGAGATGCGATGGACGCTGTGTATCCTTTGAATGGTGATTGGCATTGGCGCCGCCGCGGGAGGCTTCTTCTTGGGGATGGGGCAGCCGTGACTTTGTGGCCCTCGTCTTTCTCTGCGTCGACTTCTTGGCGCAGCAGGAACTCAGTTCCTCACACGAGTCGGTAAAATCGTTGTCGTCATTCCCATTTTCATTGTCGTTGCCGTTGCCGTTGCCGTTACCCTCGCGCTCCCTCTCTCTAGGCTGCTGCGACCGTTGGGGAGTTATAAGTCTTCGTATCAAGAAGCCCGGACGGTTCAACATGGTGTATATCGTCTGGCGCACAGCGCAGACGGCTGCAGAAGAAGAAACAAACAAGACGTCGAGAAAAGGTTTCACATGGCCCTGAGGTAAGGAAGGGCAAAGTAAAAAAGAGAGAGGGGGTTGAAGTGAGTTTGTAGCACAGCACGTCAAGGTCCGTCTTCCATGTAGTTAGTTCAGTTCCGAGTCGCCGGATTCGAAGGCTTGATCGTACGGCGACAGAGTTCAGCGGGCCCGGATACGGAAGCCAAACCAAAGCAAGAGGTGCGTCTGCAAGCAATTTGAATCACCACCATCATCTGGCCTGGCGTAGGGCAAGGCAAATCAAATACCCCATGACGCATACGGTGCGACCATGCAGTCTCTCTGTATCTCGACCTTCTGTTGCCCCGTTGCTGTGATGCCCACTGTATGCGTATGCCGCTTGCGACCCCATCATGGTATGTTGTTGGTCCAGATTCCAGATGCACGCCGGGATCAGTCCTGTTGTGCTGTGTTGGGTGGAGCATACAAGGCAATTCCCACCGCAAGCTGCAAGCAGGCAAACTGATGCTCACATATGCCGGGTTCTTGGTAGTGCCCCCATTGGCTCAGATTCCATGTGGCTGATGCTATTCAGGCCCTTCTTCTCAGGCCTTTCGTATTCTTTGTGCGACGTTTCGAGCTCCACACCCAGCCCAGCCGTTCGGCCAGCCCAGCTGGGCATATCGTTGGTTCATGTTCGAGGCCTAGCCCGGGACGGGCCCAAAGATAGAAGACCCAGCATGGATAGGGTCGATACCTGAAGGCAATCTTGAGGTGGACGCCGGGTACGGGTACGACTCGAGGCTATGGCGGTCTATAGCGTGACAGTAGCGTCTTTCTGGCCGTCTTCAGTAAGAGAAAAGCAATGAGACACGGCAGGTTGCATCTCGAGGTCGTAAGAGGAAGATCCAACTGCCAACCGCGTGGTGCGCCCTGCCATGCTGTATCACCACCATCACCACCGGAACACTGCAGCCGCAAGAGAGAGCCCTGAGGCTGACGTTCAGGTCCCAGCCGCGCTGGGTGACTCAATTCCCGACATTACCCTTTGCGCTACCCAGAGAACCAATTCGATATATGACCCGTCGCTTCGAGCGGGCTGGTCCTGGCGGCGGCTCTCTACCGGTGGCCCTGTTGCTGGCCTTTGCTGAGTGGAGTGCGGGAACGATGCTCTCCCGCGTGCACTGATGGCCAGAGCGAGGGCTCGGCAGTCGATCCATGCTGCTCGGACTCGGTCTCCTGCAGCAAACACCATGACCTGAGACGAGAAGTCTCTGCAAAGGCCCGTAAGACCAAATTCATACTGTCCTTGTCAGCCATGTCCAAAAGGGTGCATTGGTGCAAGAAGGATTCATCCTTGTGCCGCACGAAGGAAGGAATAAGTAATGCCGAGTTTGTGCATGAAAGGAATCGTAGTTGAAATGTTTAAACTGTATAAGATGCAATCCTGATCCTCATGTCAAGGTTGAATTGTCAGAAGGATGAGGCGTCGGCTGTTGAACGTGGCAGTGCGCAGTACTGTGTTGAATGTCTCCGACACTGTGCACATCACACGGCAACAACCCTGCATCTACACAGTAGACATGAACTAACACTGATTTCTCGAGGAGATGATCAAGTAAAGAGTGTATAGAAGGCTGGTGTTTAGGATAAAGCTTGTCAATTAAGTCAATTACACAGTTAAACATAGACTACTATCACACCCAGTCCACTAATATTCTAGCTTGCACTTACACCACTAAAGCAAGAGAAGTCAACTTGGAGAACAACATGCAATTAGGTACTGTAAAGTTACACCTCCAAACTACCTTGCCTTATTGATTCTTTTTTGTATACGTCATTTCTGTACGAGTTCTTGACAAACCATGTCCTCTTGGCAAGGCCAATTCTCGTCACAGCCACTCCTCCCTGCACGAAACACTTGGACACAGTTCGGCAGTTGAATATACTGCCCCCCTCTGCTTCAGGCTATACGTACTTTACCAAAGGTACCAATCCTCACCTGAACACCCATACCCGTTTCGACAAAACATGCGAGAGATGCATAGGAATCTGCGGCCGCGTCCGTCCCGCGCGGGGTCGGCGGGGACTCAGTTCAAGGATGTCTCTTCGAGAGTCGATACGAAGACATTCTAATTTTGGGTGTCTCACGCAAGTGAAATCTTGGGCATTGTATAGGTTAGAACACGGTTGTATTTCACGTGGAGAATACGTGGTCTGTTTGGGTGCTTGTTGAGGGAGGACCTATCATCTAGAAATATTATGAGGGATACTAGAGCCATATTTTCAATTCTTGCGTGTTAGAATGATGAGTCGCTGATAGGTGGAAATTCTTAATGTGGTATCAGCTACATTCAATGTTCAGTAAACTCATTGTTTCAGAATGAGGTGATAGGTCAGTCCCAGGCTCAAGGGGTTACTGTATGAACTCCAAAGATGGTCAGTTGCATCAGTCCTAAGCTACTTCGGCTCCGAAATGCTTGTGCGGGTCTTTCCGTATATACCATGCTGCAAATGAATTATTAGCAACAGGTACCTTTGCACTATCCAGACCACGTTGTTAGGTGTGAGCTCAAACATCTGGACCTGTAGTTCGCATGGTCAGACAAGGAATGGGTGCCAAAGGCATATTCGTCACTACAGCCCCATATTGGCAATCAAAACGCAGTAATTAACAGTAAACCATGTGCCTTATTAAGTATCTGCTCTCATATGCCTCGCCCCGAGCCCTCATCTCCAGAAATCCATCTCAATACTCCCAACCTATAACAAGGTCATCCCAATATTTCCAAATCGCATGCTGTATGTTCCGTATATCGATGCCAAACAAGTCTTCTTCCTCCCCCTGTGTCGTAATCATTCAGTGTCGTTGTGTTGCATATAGTATTTGCCCATCTCGTCTATCATCATGGCTCGAAGCACCGCCCTTGTATGCGCGTCCCCTAATATTCACAGCCCCATATCCACCAGCTTTAAAGAGCTGAGTAGAGCTTTCTCGGCGGCCGTGGCGTCGTCATCCGAAGTAGTGACGATGCGGCCCGCTTCACCGCGAAGCCCCTTCTCTCCTCCAGCAAAGGCTCGAAGCCCTCGTCAGGCTGTCTCTCGACATCCTTATTGCCAAAAAGGCTCGTCGTCCATGCCTTGACGGGAAGCATGAGGCAGCCGGGCCACGTCATTCTTCTGTGGTTGCTTCTGCTGGACGGGCGTGTGTTGTGGGTTGAGGCGATGACAATCTTGATCTCCCGGGTCATGTTTGAGCAATGGATTGAAAAAAGAGATTGATGTTCAGTTTACTCTGCCAAGCTGGCTTTGAGTCTCGGAATTGAAGTGATTGCGTTCTTGAGCGGCAAGAGTGCACAGTCCATCGTCGAGGGAGTCGACCCCCTTTTCAATATCCCAGATTGAATTCAGGTCAGGTCCTGTCCTGTTCTTGGCGTAGAGTACAAGGCGAGAGTTGAATTGCTCCATCATTCCAATCGACGACGCCCCGGCCGATGAGTGGGCGTCAGTCTTTGCAAGTCTCAAATTCCTGTCGTTCAAATTCCAGCGGCTGATCAAGGGAGTCCATCGCAAAAGCCATGGCGTCAGAAAGAGACCTTCGAGGCCAGCAAACTCTCGTCCGGCGGAGCACTAACGGCTAAGGTACTGCCCTGGCAAGGCTATTCGAGACCCCTGGGGCGCAAAGTCTATCTCGCGAGGCAGCGGGCTATTGCATTGTAGTCTTGTTAGCAAAGGCATTGGACGCATCTCGTGTGAATCACCCGATGGGCCGTCACAGTTTGGGCTCGGCTATCAGGCTCCCGGGGTTAGTAAATCATCTAGGTGAAACATGAGGTTACCCGAGGATCATTGTCTTCCAAATCTACGTCAGATGTACCATGAAACATGCTTGTCCTCCCATCTAGCCAGCCTCCTCAGCGCTCTCTTCGTCATCGTCCTCATCATGTTGGATGAACGGGATGAACCGAAAGTCCAAGAAACTCTGCTTGCCACCCTCCATCTCGACCATGAATTGCAAGCTCAACACTCCTTGTCCATCGCCTCTGAGGCTGACCTTGGTTGCGATCCGCATCGCCTCTGATGAATTCTTGATAAAGTCAAACTTGTAACACTGCGACCATCGCTCTCGAATGCCCAGAGATTCAATGAGATCCCTTCCACGCGCAAAGTCCACGCCGGAGCTTCCGAGATCACCTATACCGGCCAGCGAGAGGAAAGGCGTGTTCTTAGAGGCGGTGATTGTCAGCTTCGTAGGAGCCGTGGGAGAAATCTCGGCCAGAGAATCCAGAAGTGTTCGAGACAGCATGATCATCTTGAAGGCGAGGTCATTGCGATCAAAAGGAATTTCGTCAGGAATCTCCGGCAGGTAGGTTGTCAAGGATGCCGTAGTCTTGACTCCAGACTCTTCGATCGTGATCTTGAACGGATCTCCTTCTTCATTGTACAAAAGGGTGCATGTTCCTGAAATCCCGAGCGTCTGGTTGCTGAACGCATCGGGGCGATAGTTTCGCAGATTGCTCCGGTAAGGGTCCTGCTCAGCTTTCTGAGTGCGAGTAGCCACATCGACGGCGCCAAAGATCTGGAGAACCTCGAGGATAGAGTTCAAAGAGAGTTGGAAGCTTGGTAGATCTGGGGGATCCGGACCTTCCTGTGAAGGAACGTTGGCGGTAAACGATGAGAAAAGACCTTTGTCGAGGAATGCAACCCCTACATCTCGTCAGTTCAGTTCCGTTCCACGGGCGAGATATCAGATCGATTCACCTTGCATCACTCGCGCATGATCGGTCGAAAAACGAACACCTTCGTCTGTAATCTGAACGTGAACTCGAGGTGCAAAGTTGATGCACTTTAGGAGCTGGTACAGCGGCCTCGTCGATGTCGCAACAGCGCGAAAGATTGGCTGGGCTTCGGTCGCCATTTCGGATATCTTGGAAGCCGCTGTTGAGAGTGAAAAGGAAAAGGTGTAGGAATTAAAAGTTCAAAAACTGGCAGAAAATGCAACGGGCGCGCGCAGCGGCGTCTCTCTTGTATGCTCCAACTATTGTACAGGAAACCGACCGAACGGGGACTTTTTGGGGTATCTCAGACGTAGACTCCGACAGCACAGAACATGTAGACAACTCCGAATCTAGAAAAGTCAGCAAGACGATATGGCAATGGACGGTCAGCAAGGGCGTACGCGATGGCGAGAGAAGCTGGAATGCCCAGAACAGGTACGTTGAGAAGTGATCGGTCTATCAAGTAATCAGCGATATGGAACAGAACAGAATTAGTCCAGAGATGCCTACTCAGAGCGAAAACACCAGTGAGGATGAATCCGAGCACAAGAAGCAGAAAGGCGACCCAGAACTGGCTTCCCTTGTTCACGGCAGGGAAGAAGGGACTGGTAGCAGCAGCTTGCCAGACCTCATGCAGCGAGGAATCCATAGGCTAGGATGTGGCGAAGAGGAGAGATTCGGTATTTGCGTTCGCTGAGAAGATGTCGGGCAATTGTTGGCGCGGTGTTGAATGGATTGGTACGGCCAGCAAGTGAAGTTGAGCCGCAGTTGCAGTGTGTTAGGAGAGGCTCTGGGGAAGCTTCACGAGCTTACGATGGCGCATCGTGGCCATAGACCAAAACGGCTTAGTGCCATTGTTCCCCTGACAGCTGCACCACCTGGAAGCCTCGAGAATGACATAAGCAGCGCACGGTCCATCTTGAAACGCGCCCATCCTCCGCCATCATGATGCCTATCCAACTCCATCATACTCGCCTCTAACACCACACTTTGATTGCAAGCAGCTTGCGATTGAATTACCACAGCCATGCCTGATGAGAGTAAGTCGCATTAATACTGCGATCGCGGTGAGCTAGAGATGGCTGACATATGACCATCAGATGGAAAGCGCAAGGCCGAGGAGGATCCGACCTCCCCTACCCCCTCCAAGCGCATAAAGCAAGATGACTCTGCCGAACCTCCAGACAAGAAGTCAGCCATCAAACCTATTCCATTCCCCGAAAAGGTAGGTCCCCCATATGTAGTTTGTACGCGCAAACTGCTCATCACATCCCTGTCTCGTAGCCGGCCGTCATCGAAGAACGCAATGGCGAGATCGAATTCCGAGTAGTCAACAACGACAACGAGCGCGAATCCCTCATAATTCTCACCGGTCTCAAGTGCATCTTCCAAAAGCAGCTCCCAAAGATGCCCAAGGACTACATTGCCCGACTCGTCTACGACCGCACTCATCTGTCCATCGCCATTGTCAAGAAGCCTCTGGAAGTTGTTGGTGGCATCACGTATCGCCCGTTCAAGGGTCGCCGTTTCGCCGAGATCGTCTTTTGCGCCATTAGTTCTGATCAGCAAGTTAAGGGCTACGGCGCGCACCTAATGTCTCACCTTAAAGATTACGTCAAAGCTACCAGCGACGTGATGCACTTCCTCACTTACGCCGATAACTACGCTATTGGATACTTCAAGAAGCAGGGCTTTACCAAGGAGATCACTCTCGACAAAAAGGTCTGGATGGGATATATCAAGGATTACGAGGGTGGAACCATCATGCAGTGTTCGATGCTGCCGCGGATTCGATACCTCGAGATGGGCCGCATGCTACTTAAGCAGAAAGAATGCGTCCAGGCCAAAATCCGCGCCTACTCCAAATCACACAATGTTCATTCACCACCCAAGGAATGGAAAAACGGAATTACCGAAATTGACCCTCTCGCTATTCCCGCGATTCGAGCATCGGGCTGGTCACCAGATATGGACGAGCTCGCCCGTCAACCCCGCCACGGACCCAACTACAACCAACTCCTCCATCTTCTCAACGACCTGCAGAACCACAACTCGGCTTGGCCCTTCTTGGTTCCCGTCAACCGAGACGACGTTGCCGATTACTACGACGTGATCAAAGAGCCCATGGACCTGAGCACCATGGAGAGCAAGCTCGAGGCTGACCAGTACCTCACGCCCGAGGACTTCATCAAGGACGCGAAACTCGTCTTTGACAACTGCCGCAAATACAACAACGAGAGCACACCGTACGCAAAGTCAGCCAACAAGCTCGAGAAGTTCATGTGGCAGCAGATCAAGGCCATTCCCGAGTGGTCCCATCTAGAGCCGGAGAGGTAGGACTTACAATCGGTTACTGAGCCAAGGAGGATAAGAGTTCGTCTCACCAACACACGAGCTTCTTCCAGTGGCCACGGGGAATAGGTACTAGATCTGCATTTGTTTTGAGTCCCGTGTTTATGTCCGATTTGAGGGTGGACTTACGAGCGAGGCGTTTCAAGGTTGAGGGTGTTCACAGGCTGTATTATAGTCATCATATGCACCTTGTATACGGTGGCGTTGCAAGGAATTGATAGTTTCATGATGACGCTTTGCTTAGATGTCCAAGTGCCACGCAGCGTAGGGTCCCAACGTAATCAATCTTGTTGATGTATATCAACAAAACGTAGCCCTTTTAGCTATACCCAGGCGTGTCGGTGGTGTTATGATGCGTTGTCTTATGACCTAGTCAACAACACCAAGTCAACAACAACAATACGACATGACACAACGTGTAAGTGACAAGGCGAGCATGACATCAACATACTTCCACCTACGTAGCACCAGCACAAGGTTTCATGCCATCTATCAAATAATAATCGAAATCCAACTTCGATTGGCGGCCATCTATCAAAAAAGCCGAGTCCATGAGTCAAAGTGACCAGCACATGAGAACCCACAGACAAACTGGAAAAAGACGCAGCCTTGCAAAAAAAAAAAAAGAGAATATTGTCGCTATGTTGTTTTTTTGCCAAATCCATCTACCTCAACAATCTAGCTTCGAGTCCCCCGAGGCAATTGTGTAAATAAACGCCTCGAGGAATAGCATCACCACAGCATAAATAAAGCCCATCAACATGAACCCGGCAATTCCCGTAAAATCCCCATTCCCCGATCGAGACCCATATCGCCCAAACACCACCGGCCGTATTGCAAATGCAAAAGGCAAAAAAGTGACAAAAGAAAGAAAAAACGTGAAAAGATGAAGCTGCTTGTCTCAGATGCTGGTCGTAGTAGCTGTTGGCCCTGGTAAACCGCAGGGGTGACACGGGGTCGATGCTTGCATTGAGACTGTAGCCTCCTCCATGCGGGTTCCGTGCTCCGATGTCGTAAGAAAAGGATTGAGGCTGTGTGGTAGGTAGACGAGAGTTTTTGGTCAAAAAAATACGGCTCCTTGAAAGAAAAGAGGTGTCGTATAAGGGTATAATTTTTTGCGAAGGTCAACGCTTTTTTTTTCTTTCTTTGATTTCTCGACTTGTTATAGAGTATCACGCCTCTGCTCGCTGGCCTGTTCCCGCATCTCCTACCGGTAGACGGAGATCCGAGTGCGTGCGGCGGGTCCAGGGGATGCGGATCAGGTGGGGATTATCCATGAAGTGGCGCCGCAGGGAACTTGCAGGCGTTGGGGAACGGGTACTCGACGCCTCGCGGGCCGGGGGGAGAGCCGTAGTCCGGTTGGGGTTCTCGGATTCGAGAGTGCGGCGGAGCATTGGGTGAAGGGATTCAGGAATCTCGTCCCAGTGACCAGCCCGAGCAGTGCTGAGTAGGCCAGGAGGGAACAGTGCGGCGGGAACAATCGTAGACGAGTCAGCCCCACGGAAGATTTGTTCTGTCAGCAGACTGAGCTCGCCCGTCTCGATAGCGTTCTTGAGCCACTGCTCCCACTCCTCGTCAAGAATTGTAGAAGTGTCGCCGGCTTCACGTCTCGCAACCCGATCTCGGAGGCGCTCATTCAGCTCGACTCCCACACTCTCCAGTTCATCCTCGCTCTCAACGTCCATCTCATTATCCAGGTCGTCGAGGCCGACATATCCCACCTCGGCGGATTCGCTGCGAGAGTTCCGGGGCAAGTGCTCGATATCGGCCCAGTCGGGGAAGCCATCGGCGGTGGTGTCGCGAATGAGGTACCCCTGCTCCTTCTCATACTTCTCCTTGGCCCACTTTGTGCCCTCCCACTTGGTCAAACCAGCGATCTCGGCATTGGTGAGGCGCAGGCCGTCAAGGGCGCGGAACAGTCGACGGTGCCATGGCCAGCGAGAGAGGCGAATGCGGTGCGTAGAGTGTGTGTAATCGAGGCCAGGATACTTGGCTTCCTGAGTGTCGAGGTGGCCGTAGAATGCATGGGTCTCCTGTCGAACCTCTGGAATCAGGCTACGCTGAAGTAGGGCGTGAAAGTTTTGAGGGTCGTTGCTCTTGGGACGAGGAAACATGTACTCGTACACGAGCTGGTCGACGGGACGGCCCTTCATTGTGGTGGTGGTTTCGTAGAGATTAGAAAGATGAAGGCGAAATCGGGTGGGATAAGATATCGTGGAAAGGCGCAAGTTTTGAGGATCGCTGTGTTTTGTCACTGTGAATCACCGTTGCTCAAAGAAGCAGCCAGAAGAAACCGAGTTGGTCACGTAATCGGAGAGTCGAAACGCACACGGGCCGGAGTGAATTTGGAGCAGAACCCGAGGGTCCACCGTCGTCGGAACAGGTAGGTCGCAAAAGCCGAGACAGAGGAAGCCAGGCAGAAAGGCCACGAGACAACACAAACTCCAAGGTCAGGAATGCTGGGAGACGGCCAGAGCTGCTTGTTGAAGGTTGGTCGGGCGTTCTCGGCGGGGTGAGCGACACGCGGGACGGCGGAGCCGAATGGGCTGTGGTGGCAGTTCCTCCGGGGAGTGAGAGAACACGCACACGCACGCTGCTGGCAATGACAAGGAGGCGACGGGGATTCGAGAGTTGCTTCCCAGGGGAGAAGATATTTGGACGAGAGGTTCTTACTGAAGTGAGGGGAGGGGGAAAAAAGAAGAGGTGAGAGTCGAAGGGAGGGTAGTACCTACCTAAGTAGATAAGGTGGGAGAGCGGCCTCGGGGAGGGAAGGAGGGGCGCGGCGGAAAAGAAAAAAAATTGGAAAGAACCTACCGTCCCATGCCTGGATTGCAGTGCGCCAAACAAGGGACCAGGTGCCAAGCGGGCGGGTGCGAAATACCTAGAGGGTACCGTCCGTGGATCGGCAGCCTACCTCGAGCGTTGTTCCAGGGCTTTGCCTAGAGGGATCTATTGAAGGCGCTTCATAGGCTCCCGGGCGCCGCTTGGGAGGCCGGGACCTAATGCGCCTGGACACACCTGGTGAGCTGGGGGGGGGCCTGTTTGAATGAATGAATCAATGAATGAATG
>JABCKD010001109.1:0-37984 GCA_013186415.1 Fusarium sp. NRRL 66088 | reverse complement strand
AAATTATATTTACTTATGTTAAAAGTTTTTTAAAGTAATATAAGCTATAGCAGGCTACCTAGAAATATTATAAGGCTATGAGGCTAGAAGTTAGGGTTGTTGTCTCAAAGGACGCCACGGTAGAGGGCCAGTCAGAGACACGCATGAGATTAACAGCTCAGCCACGAGTTAGCACCGCCATAACTACCTCTTTATTTAACTGCGGGGTTAGGTAGATAAACTTGGAAGAATTAACCATCCTCTACTTTTTAGGCTCCAGTTGAGAATTGCCCGCCAGCACCTACGCTACGCAGTCTTAAGCCCCCCCCGTCCAACTGGTCTTGATTGCGAATTTCTTTGTATTTCACAATCATCACGATGAATCCAACTGTCCCGTCGCCTTCACGTCCGAAAGTACATGTCATTCTTAAACGCCATGAGCAGGCTACTTCCAATGTCAGCTGCGAAGCCAAGCAAGGGAGTGTCGACATCAGAACGATCAGTGACATCGACCCGGAAGAGTTCGCTGCTGGTGACAAGCACATCATCGTAGGCGACTACCTCCCCTGTGGCCTCACCAGGGATGGAAAGGAACGAGCATCTAGGAACCTGGGGCCTCGCCTTGAAAACGTTGAGCTCCTCTGCTGCTCCACAGCGACTCGCGCCATTCAGACACTGCAGATGATGCTTCCACAGATCGAACTTGGACCCGGATGTCCCCGCGACGAGAACGGCCAGCCGATTCTCCATTGCGACAGTCGCATCCTGGAGGCCACAAACTGGCCACAGGATCAATCCGCCACGAGATGGCAGAAGGACGGCCGAACCTACACATCGTACTATGAGCTTCAGGGCGGAACAGGCCCCGACGCTGGCAACGTCCTGGGTGTGTCCAAGGTTGACCTTACCAACACCAATTGGCGTGAGGAGGATGAGCCAAGGGAGGCACTTCGACACTGCCCTGCCTTTGAGGACATTGAAGCACGTGTGGCACAATGGCGACGAGACCTTTTTGAAAGAGCGTCTCTCATGACCAACCAAGACACTGCGCGGTTCGTCGTCGTGTCCCATGGCGGCATTCTCAATTTCATCTTGTCGGAATGGAAATGCTTGTACAAGAGAAAGGATCTCGATTCATTCTGGGAGTGGGCAGGCTCAGGCATCCTTACGAATGGGGGCGTGGTTGTTTTCGAGTTCCAACCCGACGGAACTCTTACAGAGGTTCCGAGAGATCCATACTATGAAAAGGTCTTTGGGGATTCCTACAAGACCTTCGGCGATGAACCTCTGGTGTACAAGAATCCAGATGGCTCAGAGGTGGACCAGAAACGCGGACACCAGGATTTCATTCGCGATACGGCCGAAGAGGTTGCTGCCGTCATGGAAAAGCAAGGTGATCTTCTGGATAAGATGGGAGCATGGCTTCAGGACAAGTAGGAGAGCGATCTGTGTATGGAGGCTTGCTGAGGATGTCATTTTATTATCTTTGCACCAATCACAAGATAAATGTATCCTTCACTTCGGGCTATTCAAGACTCCTCCTGTTCTCTCGTCTTCTCCGATCACTGTAACTCGCCTCCAATTCTAGCACTGGCAATAAAACAGCCCCCAACAATTTTTTTTTATTTTTTTTTATTTTTGTGCCGACCGCCCCAGCCCTCCAAAGTACCGAAGATGATTACCTGTCCCAAAACCAGGCAAGCCAGGCTCTCGCTTTTATTGGGCCGTGAAAACGACTGGATGTCTCAACCACACCCAGCTTAAGGGTTACGTGGCGGAATACGATTTGACCACTGATTATTTAACCACTGATGATTTGGCCCAGTGTCTTTCGGTGGGCATGGGTTAACTGCAGGTCGAGAGGAATTCTAAGAGAGAAATAAACACACATTGACTATCTCCTTTACGCTGCAGGAGCGTGATAAATGCGTGGGACAGAAAAACGGGATCCAATACCCAAAGGATGATAGATACCAGGGAGATTGGATTGCATGTCGGGCATAGCTAGCTAGTACTTGCCACTGTAATGCATGCATATCAGGCTTAATTGCGACCTCGTGCGGCCGCATCGAGTCCACCTCCAGTCATCTCTGCCTCAACCGGAGAGTCAGGGTAAGATATATGTGCCTTGAGAACTACTTAAACGGCATCTAGCCGTCCTGTCTTGGTATCATTCCAGACAAACTCAGTTCATTTATCGTTCCTATACCTTGTAATCGCTACTCTAGCATGTGTACCGAGTTCTACACCACCAAAATTTATACCTGCGGTGATCGTGCCGTCGAAACCGTCAAGTTTGAACGTTGTGATGATACGTCCAAGGTTGGACATGAAGTTAAGCGATCGCCAATGGCTTCAAAAAGGAACGCGTGAAGTGTGGCAAGTTTAATTGCATCAATCCCTAGGCCATTCGAAGCACGTTCTCCTCTTGCTCACTGAGAAGGATTTCAATACTGACCATGTTAAGCCAGTATCGCGCCATGCGGAACCCGAATGCTTGATGTGCCATCCTTCGCTTCTGTTTTCCCCTTTGGTTGTGGTCCAGATGATGGATCCAAATATTGGACAGGAAAGACCTTCGGGGATATAACAAAGAAACAATTCCGGTCTCTAGAGATCAGACGTGCTTAGCGCTAGATCTTGCAATATATCGTCAACCTTCGAGTACTTCTGGGTCCAACACCCCAGCATAATCTCTCCCCCGAATAGACCTTCGATATCAGGGAAGATGCCTTTCTTAAAAAGGCCATCAACGTGCGATTCGTATTGTTCCATCTCCTCCATCGAATGAAACAACCCCCCAGGATCTCGGTATGGCCAGTGCCCAGTGATAATCGTGTAGAGGACGGATCCAAGGCTGAAAATATCCGTGGCTGCTGTTGTCATGCCAGTTGAGTTTGGATCGGAAAACCCAGCGTCTGGGAGTCCCCCACTATCCAAATCTAGCTCCTCACATACAGATCCACCAAAGTCGCAAAGCCAGAGATCCAGGTCCGTGGGGCTTGTAGCATGGACGAGGAAGTTATCAGGGCGCAGATCACAATGTATAACGCCTAGACTGTGAATATAGGCGACAGATTCGATGGCTTGTCGAAACCATTTCTTCCGGAGACACAGAGATATGTCATGGTTTTGGCTCTCGAGGAAGTGCTGAAGGCTGCCATGACTGGCCTCAGCAAGAAGCAACCCGGTTGGAAACTCATCCTGCCATCCCAGACATCTGTGACTATTAATTAGCCTCAATATTCCCGTTTTCTAGAGATTGTGCGTCGCACCTCACGACCCTAGGATGCTCTCCCAGTCTGTCCAGTATCCGTCGTTCAACCAAGTAATGCCTTGCAACACTAGGCCTTTCCCGTACCACTTGGTCCTCCAATATCTTGACTGGGGCTTTCAAGACGATCCCCGGCTTGGCTCTGAAAAAGATGCATGTTGAGCCCAGAAAGCCAAGTTCCTCCATTAAGGCTGCGGATGGGGATGTTGTCGGAGGGATGGCGCGTTGATGGAGAACTCGGTTAGGCGAGGTCGCGGGATTGCTGTTGATAGTTATGGCAAATGAAATTGGGTGTCGGAACAAGTAGACCCATGGTTCGCAGGAAATGCACTAATTCCGGGCCGGGTGATGCTGAGGGAGATAAAGAGGTGGCTGGACGAAACTACTGCCCGTGGACGCGAGGGTGACACCATCTGTCATGAGCCTCCTAATCGGGAAATATCTAGATGGCTAATTATTAGCAAAGTGGAGCGCGCGATAGGTACCTAGGGGGCGCAAGAAATAACCGTTTTAGTACTGCCGTTCCTGAGCTAATCTCGCTAATCGGCGTGCTAATCGGCGTGCTTTACAGATCAGACATGACTCTACCGGTAGTTTTGTGGAACAATAATGGCGACAGACAGACTCAAATAGAAACAAGGCGCCTGCGCAAGCAGCAGCTACGGGACAAGAAGATAGGACACGATGGCTTCCTCTTTGACCAAGACGCCCTTATCCTCAGGTGCTGCACCTGGCCATAGTCGCTAACATCAGTAACTCCCGGACCAAGAGCCAAGAGGCCCCCGCGCTTGAACTGTCGACACAAAATGATTGTTTAGAAGCATGGTCCATGATTTTTTGAGTTGATTTCAAGGGACTTTTTTCTCTCCAGGCCGTTTCAGTGTGCTTTTAAAGCAAAGGGCCGGTTGTCGCTCAAGATACGAAACTGTGAGCCTGCAGGGGTGGTGCTCTTTTCCAGCTCTCTCGGGGGTGCTGGAATTGGAATCAAGGCCCCAGTAATCAGGTCTTAGAAGAAGCTCACTACTCTTCGCATGATAGAAGCAAATGGAAGGTGATGGAAGCATTGGGCCACTCCTCCTTTCCGCATGCACTCGACGGAAAGCCCATCCTGAAGCTCCCTGAGAAGACTGAAGAAATCGTCTATGCGGAATTGTCGCCCGATGAACGTGACTTCTACGACCAGCTGGAAAAGAACGCCCAGGTGCAGTTCAGCAAGTACCTCCGCGCCGGAAGCATTGGAAAGAATTACTCAAACATCGCTGTTCAATTGACTGCGTAGTTACGTTGCGGACTCACCGAAATCGTCGACTGATCATCGTCTCGGATCGCCAACGATGTCCGCTCGAGAAAGACGCCGAACCAGATTTACCCGATAGCCTCCAGAGCTCATTTCGCTTTCCCCGCCCGATTAGAACGCTTCGAGTACCTCAGGTGACACGAGCGCACCGCCGAGAAGATTACGGTATAGAAGCAAGGAGAAGAATAAGCGAAGGGCGTGACAGTGTCTCTACGCTACCAAGACCCGGCAGGCTCCGAAGGTGGCCGAAAGGAGCACCAGGAGCACCAGGAGCACCAGGTTCAAAAATCACAGAACAGTGCAAACCCAAGGGTCGAGGCACAGGCGGCGTGATCTACTCGCAAAACTATTAGTAGGCTACTTGGATTCATGATCCCTCATCAGCCACGCCTTCGCTGCGGATACCTCCGTGACTTCTGTGTAGTTTTAGTTATACCGCCTTGACCATTGCTTCGCGACTGTCTCCTCGCTGTGTGAGCTTTCTCTCTTGGATTGGCGAATGAGATACCCGCGGTTGTGCTGACGTTGCTTCTGACTTCGAGCATGACCTTAGTTGGGAGATGGCAGGCTCGACAGCTACCCTGGAAGCGTCTCGACGCGCTGCAGTACGTGGGCTGCGACGGGGTCGTTATGGTATAGTCTGGACATCATCCTGATGCAGACAGCCAGTGGCGGGATTTTTGGGTTATGAACCTTGAGCTGCTCCCTGATCAATTACCACACCGGGTTCTGCCTATGCCTCTGTGTCTCTTGACGGGGCCCTTGCGCCGGTCAGCCTCGGTTCTTAAAGGTCAACCCTCACCCTTTTCGGGCTCTGTCTCTCCGGGGGCTCTTCGTCGGTTCGCTTCCTCTTCGCCGTCCTCCTTCTGGCAGTCCCAGGTCCGTTCGCTTTGGATGGGTTCATCTCGGCTTCAATCAAAGGAACCTGATCCAGAACCCATTGCACAAGCACGCGATGACGAGCAGCATCTCTCTTTACACCCGCATAGCCGAATATTCCCCGAATGAAATCCGTGATTCGATCGTTCCGGCTCCGGATCTGCTCCAACCATCGCCTTGCACCAAGCAATTTCTCTACGCCTTAATTCAACATCGATATTCGCTTTGCCTTAGGAATACGCAAACGCTTCGGGTCCTTCTAAGTTAACGCATATATTCTTTTCGCTTCGGACTCTACTTATTTAACCGCTTTCTGAGCCCATTCCCTTTCTTATGCTCGCTCCATCGGTGATACAATAGTCCGCACGAACTCTTTCGTCTCGTGAGGTCTCAGGATCTTCTTATCGACTAGCTCCTGCCACAACTTATCGTGCTCTGGCTCCAGGCGCTCAATTTCGCTGGTATGCTTGTTAAGCCGCTAGTACTCGTAGTTGAGATACTCGATCTATATCGTCAGCTTATCCTTCCTGTTTCTTGGGGTCTTCGTCGAGCTTAAATGGTTGTATGAAGCCGTGGCGCGCGAGCCGGCCCTTCACCGCTTCGACATAGGCGCGGAACCCTCGGCAGCCGCGTTCTCTGTAATGGTATCGCTGCCTTTCGCGTGCCCATATGTCTTCTCATTCCGACTTAAGGCATAACGGATCGGCTTCGATCTCGGCCAGACGCTTCGCAGCAGCTTCCTTCTTCTCCGCAGCAGCTTGCTTCCTGGACTCTCGCGGTAGTATGTATTTCTGCCACTCGACTAACCCAATGCAGTTTTGTTGTATTGTATACTTCTTCCGCTCGACGTACGCTGGGAAACCACCATCGTCATCCTCGCGGCCTCGATTGTCGTTTTGCCACTTGCGGAAGTCTCGCCATCTCCGTAGCTATCTCTGGAATATGCCTGGGGGGAAACTGGGCTAATATTTTCTTGCCAAGGCCGCAACGTCTCTGCGTAGTTATCCGGGTTCCGAAACATATCCTGGATAAGGTCGACGGGGTATAATGGGCAGCCACCTTCATCGACGAGCTCATGGTAAGCCTCGATTTCGGGTCTCGTCGCGTACACATGCCGGTCGAACGGTGGCGTAGTGGACTCTGATCGCTCGACGGATCCTGGTTCAAGGCGTAAAGAAAAGCTATGGTCGGCCGGCACTCGACGTAGGCGGGCATCGAGGTCGTCGAGATCGAGTGATCGAGAACAAGCCGTGGGGCTCTGGGGTAGACTGGCAAAGCAGCTGTGGCTATGTGGCTAAGTGTGGCCATGGTGGCTAGATCTCGAACTGGCTTCTAATTGGCTATAGATGAGTTGCTCCGTTATCGGTTTGCTATTTACACCGCCAGCGGTGCACATATGGGCTGCCAATGATTTCGGCAGCGGACACTTGAAAATAGAAAAGTGGCCAGCCCAGGACCTCGACACCTAATGTGCACTGTCGCACGTACGGAGTAGTACGGAGCTAATTCTAAGGTTCTTTGCGGGTAAATAACATAATACCTCCAGGCCACTTATGCTAGCGTATACTTATTTAATAACCTTAAGATTATCAATGCAAAGGGCACAACCATAACCACTTCGAGTTCCATCTTCGAGTACCGGGGCAAGCGCCACATGTGCTGGTGCAAGCCCTGAAGTGATCGGGGAAATGATATTCCGGGTTGTCTCTCCCCCTCATTAGATTGTTTTGCGGCTGGCTCTTGTCTGTCTTCAACACAGTCCCTCCCATCCGTGCAACGTTCTGGTCTCTTTGTTCCTTTCGCGATTTCCACTGGTCGCCTCAATCATGAGGCAGCCATGTTTGACGCGCAGGTGTGGCCTTTGCCAATTCCAGTTCTCCGCTGGAGATGACCTGATCGCTTGTAGGCTACCCCACCGGCTTATCCAGATGCAACCCCGCTAACCTTCGGTAGTGGACGGCGGGAAGAAGTACGGGCCCCTCAAGTACTGCTCTCGAGCGGAGGCCCAAGATGGCTCTGGGAACGTTGTTTACAAGGCATGCGCATATCCTTGTATCCATGCAATAGAGCGGGCGATTGGGTGCCATGTTTCTTGCCTCAATCTGCTCGACTTTGCGCCTCTGCAACGGTGCCTGGAAATCAACACCTACTCCATCGAGCCTCACCCGAATCGAGAACGAGATCGACATCGATGGCTACGAGATGAGGTCACATCGAGACTTCAAACGTCTTTGCCATTGCCACCCGAGCTACGACGAGAGATCAGCATTCATCTCCTCCAAGAGTATGCCGTCGCGAGTATCAAGCCTTGCCTAAATCTCCGCAAGGCCTTCAGTGTTTCTACAGTGAAACTTGCTCGGACCGTCGAGCAACACGTCGAGCTCGATGGACAAAGGTACCTCAGCAATCTGACAATCGACAAGGATCGAAGTCGCGACGCCGTGGCAATCCCCAAAGTCATCTACATATCTGAAGATCATCGAGGAATTCTGAAGATAGTATGCAGCACGTCCGCACGTATGCCAAGTGTTCCCTACATTCCTGGTGTATGGTGGAAATCATTGCCAATCAAACAGGCGCGCAGCAGAATCGAGTTTCACGGCGATGTATGAAGCCCCCTCCACGTTTGGCCAGTCGTTGAACTAACCATCTCCTAAAGGGCGTGAAGCTGCGCCATCTAGTGTATAAGGACGGCTCTCATACGAAGTCAACTCGTAATGTTTCCTCATTTCCGATTCCCCAAGATCCCGGGAAGCCCCTTCGCCTATACCCATTTCATCAGCCTTTGTACGCAGCGCCGCCTCGGATGAGTAGGTTTGCGTACAATTTCCATGGAATCACGGGGATTTCAGTCTGCTGTAACCCTGAGCCCATCACCATGCACGCCCACACAGCAGATGATGATCTACCTTTCTACAAGTCGTCTCCAGAGACTTCAGTATGGGTTCACGTCCCTTTCAAACCGAACGAGCGTATCATGAGCCTTTGGATGCGCCAGGCTCTTGGTCGCCCAAACAAGCACTTTGCGCTCGCGTTTACGACTAATCTGGGTCGCACACGATTGCTGGGAGCCCAAACCACCCCAGCTCTCGCAGTTTACCCCTGGTCTCTACTCGACACGCCCCTCGGGCAGCCCACAAATTTATTCTTCGATTCACATCCTACGGCAATCATCGCCGTCGGCTTCGACTCGGAATCACCAGCGAGCACCGGAACACATCGGCTTGCTCTCCCAAGGCCAAGGTCGTCACATCCGAGCCCGGCGTCATCTGAGTGCTTCCTCTTTTCTCGAGCTTCTCTCGAGGACGTTGTCGAGGTCACTCCATGCCGTGGAGCGGCTATGGAGAGGTCAGAGATCACAGGCCTATCATTCCGTTATGCCGATGGGGCGATGGCATGCGTAGGACAAGTTCGTTTTGACTGCCTTGATCCACCTCTGATGGTCAAGTCTTCTGAAAGGCTCTATCTACGCTTTGAGAAAACAGGACAGGGTCATCCCTACATATCTGAGGTTTTGCAATCTGCCGAGAATCCGCAGTCTACCACTGGCACATGGTTTGATGTTTCTTGGACTGGCACCCTCGAATGGTGGTACTCCTACAGACAGTGCCAGGTTTGGCACAATGGGCGCCAGAGCTTGAGGGTAAGAGGCTAAACGGTGTTAGGGCTTGGGGATGGGCAAATCTCACTAATACTGTCTTTACTCTTATACTCTCGCTATCTGTTCTATTGATGTGCGTTGCCTTTAGTAGTTTGTTGATCAAAATGGGGCTTAGAGCCTTTATGGCTAAAAATTGAAGTATACTCCTCTTGTCCCGTCATAATATGTCAGAAACTTGGTGCCGATACCATTTTAAGTATCTCATCCTGCCCAGAAAACTCTATGTATATATCCAAAATTACCACTGGACTGGTTCCCGGAGATTTGAGGCCAAGTGATCCCTGGGGGCCACGCTCGAGGCCCACGGACTGGCCTCCTGCGACCGACACACATGTATGAGGTGCATGAACCATGACATCCTCACAAGACCAAACATGCTGGCACTCCTTGATCGGTTTTTAATCTGCAAGAACTGTTATGCTGAGATGATCACGATCAGCCTCCTTTCTTGGAAACATCCCTTAAAGTTCATGAATCACCCTTTTTTTGTCCTTTAAGTTAGGTAGTTGAAGCCCACATGGTTCCACGTGATGCCGAGCGGGGAAGATTGTCTCCCTCCGACATCAACCATATTCGCTCAACTCTACACTCAGTCTTGTCATCATCAGCCAATTGAAACTTCTTATTTGTTTAGGCAACTTTATTCCTTGTCACTAGCCTTTTGCGTGTCGTGTTCATCCGGTCCAGTAATCAACCATGAGTGTCACACACACAGTCCTCTTCCAGTTCAAGGCCGATGCCAAGCCCGATGACATCAAAGCTGTAGGCGCTCACACGTAGATTCTTTGAATTATGACATGATCTCACCATCTCAGGTCTGCTCTCGATTCCTGGCACTCAAGGAAAACTGTATCCACCCAACTACCAACTCGGTCTACATCAACTCACTGAAGGGCGGCCAGGACAACTCCCCAGAGGGACTACAGGTAAACAACCCTCCTCATACATCTTGTCCTGCGACAAAAGCTCACCGTGATAGAATGGCATTACACATGGGTTCGTGGCAGAGTTCAGTTCTGGGGAGGATCGGGATTACTACGTCAAGACAGATCCTGCCCACCAAGCTTTCATCAAGAGCCTGGACGGACTGATTGAAAAGGCAATTGTTGTTGACTTTAATGATGGCGTGTACTAAAGTCTTGCCTCATCTTTCTTCATTTCAAGGAGGCTAGGTATCATTGATTCATTGCCGTTATAAAAGGTAGAATCGGCAGTTTCTGCCACCTTTCAGAGCATGAAGTCACGGCCAGGACAGACTAATAGGAGCTATAAATCTCAAGAATGTTCATTTATCTTTCGTGTGTTCGTATCCTCATTGAATCAAGTCGCCGTTTTAGTTCCCCGTCCCATCATGTCCAGTCGTCGCATCGTGTCCACCCATCTTTCATCTCCATCCTCCTCCATCCCCCCGTCCAAATCACGTTCCATGGGTAGGTTTGTTCGTGCCATCGTTTACACCCAAGCCTCAGAGACCCCCAAACCCAAACTGCTCCAAAGAGCTTCTTTACTCCATGCTTGAATCATCACTCTCCTCAGCTTGCCGAAGCTGAAGCTTGAGCTTCGTGTTTGCTTTGAAGAGAATCTCGATAAGCGTGTTGCCGTAGTCAATGCCTTGAAGCTTTGAGATGTCCTCCTCAGTTATCTCGTCGTATGCCGTGGCCGCGCGATCAGCCAGATAATCAACCAGCCAGGTTTTGTCGCCCTCAAACACCGCCATCACGCGACTCACCGCATTGACGATGCTGGAAAAGGTTTCACCCTCGCCTTGTCGAGCGATCTCCTTAGTAGCCAGCTCGGCGAGGTCATCGAGGTCGTACATGAAGGCTTCGTGGTACACTTCGACTGCTTCAGTGAACGCAACAATGGGTTCACGGGTTCCATCATCCGGGAAGTGTCGCAAAGTTTGATACTTCCCGGTGAATAGAAAGTGCACGATCGTGTGTCCCACTCTCTCCGTCACGTCGAACTCGATGGGTTTGTCGATTGGCTGCTCCTTGTAGATCAAGTTGGCAAAGTCTGGATACTTGTCGATCACTTCTCGAGGCACCCACGCGATAGTGCCTCCACTGAACTTGAACTGGCACGCGGCCCCAAAGTATTGCCTTGATGATGAATTAGCGACATGTTCGTGAGACGTAATGAAGGCTCAGGCTATGTACTCACGATCCGGGTCGGCAAGCCATGTCGTTAGGATGTCGTGATGAAGTGGTTTGGTCTCGTCTCGCGGTGCTTTGTTGTTTCTTGATGGTTCCTTTGAAGTTTCGCGCTGAACCCGAGATCAGTTGTCCAGGGAAGCCTGGGCAGCCCTCAGAAAGTGACTTGCACAAGAAGAGTCAAAGGTTTCTCGGCGATGAGGTAGGAAGAGTAGAGGATGAGTGGTGCAGGAGGAGAGGATTCAAGATGATGCTGATGGTCCGGAGTTGAGACCGAATAACTTGGAAATGAGCAAGTCCCGTGGTTTTTTTGTTCGTGATTCACTACGCAGCTAGAAGAGATTAACCATCTCAGTAACACCTCCATCTCTGGCGTTCGATCTTGAGGCGCTGTAATCCACCTTAAGTCTGTCTTTTTCCTTTGGTTTCTTAACTCATGCCATGCTCATAAAAACACAAGTTCATCTTATTACTAAATAAAAACAAACTAGTACATTATATAAATATTGACTTATGTTATTTACTAGAAGATGGGCTAATATTAAATATAAGCTAGCAGCTTTAATTTACCCCTGAGTATTAACATAGTTACTGACCCAAGTTATACTGCGCTCCACCCTCTATCAGCCGCGTGAGGCAGCTATTAGCTTCACTGTTCATTTCACTTCGTAGCCGACTTTGAAAAACCAACATTCCAAGGACTAGATTGTTCTCATTGCGAGCGGTATGTGCACCTCTCAACTCCACATGGCAACCAAAACGTCACTACTTCCTACCTTTCCTCCTCTTGGCCGCCCCCGGATCTGTAAAGGAAGTGCCTGGAGTAGCCTTTTCCTGTCCCGCATCGCCCGAGTGGCTGTCCTGCTCAACAGGTAAGGACACGGTGTGAGCATCCGACTGCGATAAATGATTGCTTTCCAAGTCCTGGGAAAGACCCGTCTCTGAAAGTGACATGACATCAAAGTCCAAGTTGGCCGGCAACTGGTTGATAGCAGAGCAAATGTTCTTGAAGTGAGCAGGCATCCATGTATCGTAGACGTTCTTGGTGAAACGATACGCTGTCCACTTCTCTTTGCCATCCAGGGCTGTGAAAGAAAACTCATGGATTGGATGGCGGTAATACTTGGTCTTTTTCCCATCCACCACGGGATAGTGACCGTAGATTCGCACTGACCTATGGTCATGCGAGATGGAAAAGGCAAGAATCTGTCGGTGAATCTCACCCTCACGCTTCACAGCACGAAAAAGCTCGGCAACGGCCCTTACCGCAAGGGTCATGCTATGAGCGTTCTGGCGGTCCGCCACGTCCAGCGCTGCGGCGCCGCACTTGACCTCGCACGTTAGAAACGGGAAGTACATGTAGTACGTGCCCATAAAGAGGGATTGGTCTCCAGCGATAAAGTCGCCAAGGAATGGAGATAGCTTGGCGAGCTGCTCGTCGGTGAATGCCTCGCGTCTAAAGCCCACAGAGTAGTCGGGTTGGGGACGAGTCCCAGTCAACGGGATCGAGTTGTTCCAGCCCTCATTGACCGTCTCTATCAAGATTTCAAGGTGTTCGGCGCCGAATGTGGCGAGACTCTCGGCCGAGGGAACGATAAGCCGAGCGATGTCTTGAATAACTCGAGCCTCATTTCTATTATGGATCTTTTGGCAAGTTGATTCGAAAACATCGTCGCGGAATAGCGTATCCTCAGGAACCGCTTGGGTCGTCTCAAATAAAGTCCTAATAAGACGTTTGCTAGCGCTGGCGATATCTAGGTTGGACTTGACCATGAAACTGTCTTTAGTCCAGCTGACGAGAGCAAGGAGTTGAGTAAAAACATTGCTGCTGAGGAGCAAAGAGGCCTAAACCTAATAGGCAATGCGGAATAGAGCATGCACAGACCAAAATCGCGCAAGTCAAGGCCACACTTATCTAGGATGATCTTGGCAGTCGAAACCTCGAGGCTCAAGTTTAACGAAGGTCTCTTGAGAATCTGCCGAAAATGCCATCACGGCCAGGTCAAGGGGCCATCTCGGCCACAATATTCAGTTCCATTGAACTGCCGAAATCCTGGAAAACCGATTTTATTGATCTACTTCTCACGCTGAACAGAGTAGGCGAAAGACGCCTACGGACTTGTATCATGTTCTGGGAACGGTACGGATGGGCACAAGAGAAGTGCAAAGCTCATTCTACTTCATTTCTCGGCTTTTCAGGCGGCTTGTTTTCACCGGACGATCTTGTCGCCAACTGTAAAGACCCGGGCACTCTTCTCTGACGTTTCGTCTCACACGCCTTGTGCGAACGGATACATCCATCGCCAGCCTTCCGTTTTCTTGTCCTGCCACGCTCCGATTCATCAGAAGCAGAGGAAGCACGTTCAAGTGAACTCGCCCAGTCGTGGTAACCACTATCTACGTCCGACGTGGTATCATGGCTCTGATGCAGAGCAATGACCTCTCCGTCCTGCTGCTGTGCTGAGCCTGTCCTTTGCTTCTTCTTTGGGCTTTCGCTCCTAGATCTTGATGCAGTCCAAATGGCGCGACACTTTTCGGAATCTACATCCTCAATATCGTATTCCCCAGTTTCATGATTCCAGATAAGGATACGTCTGCTTTTCCCAGCATCTAGAAAGTCACGAAACACGGTGGGTGAGAATATAGTCCAAGCGAATCGAGCGAAAAGACATTCTACTGACACCTCCATCGGCAAACGATGCACGCAGCGGTTATGCCACAGCATTGGCAGCTGACCACTAGGTGTAGAGTTGAAGACATGCCCGACAAGATGAATCTTGGGTTGTACCGTTGGTCTGTTGCCAGCGTTTGCTGGAGCTACGTCATCTGTTTCCTCATATGAAAGCTTTGGTGTCAAAGCAAAGTGACGCTCGTCAAAAATTCTGTGAATATCGCTTCGCAGTGGAATGCGATTTGCTGGTGCGTTGATGGGATCTGTCGAGAAGAGGGTTGTCTCGCTGTAACTGGGCCAAATGTCAATCGTACCGCCCTAAAGAATGGCCGACACAGTGGACTTTTGCGAGATGGAAGCTGCCTTACCGTGCCATGCGATTCGTCAGCCACCAGTTTGACTGTGCTGAAGGAACAAGATGCGCCAGCTCAACCGGATCAGCGTAGTTGCTCAGACAACACCATCCGCTTGTGGCCTGGCTTCTCTCCAAGCTGGTTTCAAGCTGGTCTTGCATCCGCGCCCAAATGGGATGCAATTGGCCGTGTGGAAAGCGCCAATCGCTGAAGCGAGCAACAACCGGGTATGGATCTGCCGGAGAAGAGGTGGAAGTGGACAGAGGTGGGAGACAAAAGTAGTAGCGCTGTTCGCGCAGAATGCCATCTCGCGAGGGGTCGACTCTCGCGGTTCCATCTCTACTATGAGAAAAGTAACCATCCCATCGATTCGCAGCGAAGATGGCACACGCAGCATGAGCGATATCGTAGTCAACACCATTCGCATCAAACGCGCGCAACGAGATCAAGACGTCACCTTCGGCATCCTTATTGGAGCTCACGTATCCGGGATGTAGAAAGTCAATGAATCGTGTTCTCGAGCGGAATGCGCCATCCGAGATGAGGCGCGGCTCGTCAATAAGATCGCGAATTATTGTCATGGTGGTTGTTTGTTTGTTTTGTGATCATGTGGTGAGGGGGCTCGGCCAGTGTTGAAAGAAGCAGGCGGTCAGTTTGGGCATTATATTCCCGCGCGTATCCAAGGTTTACCATGTATTGCGATTCAACATATGCCGCGAGTAAATGAAATAGAGGCTGGACCTATCTCTAAAATATTTCACAGGCTATATTAAATCTTTTAATTGCATTGCACAGCATAGGATCATGATTCATGATAGGGGTAGTCTATATTTATCCAGTGATGAGGGGTGAGCACCCACGGTGCAGCCGCTCACTCGATTATCATCTATCACTTCTATTTACAATCTCAGACTCATGCAACTTAACCTGTGCAGGGAGGCTAAACTATGTCAACAGCAGTCTTGGCAGGAGCCCTGCTGCTATCACTCTCGTCTCCCTTTTGTTCAACAACTTCAGGCGGAGCGTTGATAGCCTCTTTCTTTGCCTTCTTCCGATCCCTCCACAATAGAAGTTGAACCGTTGCAGTAATGATGACTGTTTTAACCATTAGCTTTGTTTCGGCCGTGTTGGTGACGGGCTACTTACTTAACAAGACCTCCAGGATGATGGACCAAGTATATCCCTTCCTGGCTGCTGGGAAGTCTGTCGTCTTCCAAACAAAGTTGGGCGCCTTAAAATATGTTAGTCGGAACTTAATTTAAGGCTAGTATCTAGAAACATACCACTGCCTGCACAACGTAGGCTAGATCATTGGCCATGCCAACAAGCAAAGCTCGCTTCTCAGTATCGGCAGAGCAAATCTCGTTGATCCAACTGAGGATAAGAGGGCCAGCACCGCTCTGTTAACTAGTTAGAACGAAGAACTTGTAATCTGTGATCAGTTTGAACTCACTCCAATGTTGGCGAACCAGTACACAATCATTCGGTTTGTGTAGTTTCCGTAGAGAGGCATCTTGAGGAGTCCAACGTGGAAAGCAATCTATACCAATTAGTAAATACTCGAGGAAGAAGAAGGCCTAGTGAAACTTGCAGTGATAACAGCACCAAGGTAGATGAAGGGATATCGGCGACCCTTCATGGGACCATCAGAGAGCCAGCCCCATAGCAAGGCCATGACGATGAAGATTCCAGTCGTGGGCAAAGGCACTGAGGGTGTTAGCGACAAACATCTGATGATAGCCAGATTGATGACTTACAGTTGTTGATTTCAGGAACGGAAAAGGTCTTTCCAGGTACGGGGGCAGGGTCAGCGTTGAAGCTCTTAAGCCAGTATCCCATGGCAGGCTGAGGGTAGCCGTTGTTCCAAACGACGTAGATGAGAGCTGGGAAATTTCGTTAGTTGCATTTTGTTGACTTTACGAGGGTTACATACGCAAAAGCCAGGTGTGCCAGCTGAAAAGAATAGACTTGACCTTTGCCTTTTTCCAGGGCTGCTTGCCAGCTCGGCCAACAGCGTCCATCCTCTCAACAGAGATGACACGCTCTCGCTCTGTGACCCACCATGTCTTCTTGCCATCCTGAGGCAAGTTGGGGAAGAAGACGTATCCCATCAAAGCGAGAGGGAGAGTGATGATGCCGTCGATGATGAACAGCCAGCGCCCTGTGTTTGGGTTAGAACGACATTTGCACGCACACATGATGATTCAGACTTACATCCTGCACGTCCGTGTACTCCGTTAAGATTAGTATATGCGGCTGCTTGTAGGAAACCACTGAACATGTTGCCGATGGAGCCAGCCAGCCAGAAGATCATGGCACGCTTGCCAATCTCGCGGGGGGTGTACCAAGAGCCGAGCATGTAGTGGATACCAGGGTAAAAGCCAGATCTTGTTGCAGTGTCAGTAATGTAAGTGATGTAGAGGTGATTGGGTTTTGACTTACTCGAAAAGTCCGACAAGGAATCGGAGAGCGTAGAGCGCCTTGTAGGATTTGACTGCCGATGTAGCAATGGTTGCGACGCCCCAGCCAACTTCCAATGAGGGAATGACCCAACGGGGAGAGACACGGGTGAGGAGAAGGTTGGAGGGGAGTTGTCCAATAACATAGCCGACAGTCCAGATTGAAGTGCCTGAGGGAGTGTCAGTTAAGAGTTAAGCGCGTCAATCCTCCTAATACATACTCGTAACAAGTTCATTGCCAAACATGTTAAGATCCTCCTTCATTCCGCTCAGGAAGGCATTGTTGACGTTAGTCTGATCAATATTCTTCAAGAAATAACCAAGCGAAGCAAAGGTCAGCACAAAGGCGTCGACCTTGAACAGAAGCCACCGCTGCTCAGGCGGCAACTCCCAAGTGTCCCAGATGTAACCCTTCCAGGTCTTGAGAGGCTTGACGACGACATCCTCATGCGAAGATCGGCTTGAGTCGGTGTCTGGCTCACGCACGTTGGCGTCGACTGCTCGCTTGGGTTCAGCCATTGTTGAAAGATGTATTTCCAACGTGTCACAGCTAAAGCGGACTGCTCAGAGCGGCAATAGAGTTTTGACAGACAGTGCTACATGGCAGATATATATACAGGAAAAACTCGGATTTAACGTGAGCTAGCATCAGATGTTGTAGTATTCACTCATCGGTCCCAGCGATCGCGTCAGCTCGCTGCGACGCTCTTGAATTTTTTCCCTCCCACTTTATGGGACCCCCCTTATTGTAGCGGCATACAGAGTGGGATAACCAATAGACATGGGAAGGCGACTATATGCACGGGGCCCCGGAAGTTCGGAGCTGGCTGTTGTGGGATCGCTAGGCCATCTTGCGTGATTCCGGGTGAGGATAACACCTTATTTTTTTCGACCCTGTTCATTTCTCCGCCTTGAGATAAGAGAAAAAAGGCTGGACTTTTTAGGCGGACATGTGTATCCGAGATGGGGGTGATTTCTTTTTTTTTTCTTTTGCAAGCGAGATCTTGGGGAAATTGAGTTTATGAGAGATGAGTGTTGCTTGATGATCTAGATATCGTCTTTGGTGTTTATCAACAACAGCAACACATCGACAGGCCACTTCTTTCAGCCACTTTAATCGTGTCATAGTCTAGAACATCATTGGTAGGGTCTCCCTTGCCGGCCGACCTCCGACTTCATGGTTCAAACAAGCAAATTCTACTGCGAACTGCTCTGACACCATCGACACTAATCCACAATGGCGGCATGCAACCCATCCCACATTCGTGTGATAGCAAAGTTGTGGATCGACCGAGACTAGCTATCGTCATCGTCGGGCATCCTCCCGACCCAAGGATGGGCCTCCCTTGTCTCCGATTTAGGACCTTAATTGGGAATGAATCCAATAGAGGTGTTGCCTCGCCGATATCCTGGACCCAACATGGAGCTCGGTTAGAATGCAGCTGTCACCTCGCTCACGCCATTACGCAAGCAAATATGGGGCTTCTTTCTTGTTTTCTGCGTGGTAGGAGGACCTCCATGTTTTCTTCACCATGATAACCTCCTTGGACAAGTGACTCTCCTTAGATACATTGATTTTATGGCCTTTAAATAACCACAACTCGACAGACGTCAAAAATGCCAAGGCGGCTCAACGGCAGACCAGGTTTCTAGCTTTCTTGGCACCTCGTGCACACATGCAGGTCCCGAGCTGGTGCCTTGGCGATCGGCCAAGGCGTCATAGTCATAACATGGGCCAACCACTTTGATAGAAAACGCTTGGCTTGTACTAATGTTCTGTACTATTGCCTCACAGGTCAGAGAAATGTTTCTGCCGTATTATAAAAAGCTGGTTTTAGAAGTCGGACTTTTGGGAAACCAACTGCGGTTCTGGTTAAGCAAGAACTGTCCGTATATCAACACAGCTCCAGAAGAGAAACACTCATCAACACCAGGGGCTGGCAACGTCGGCCCGTCAATAGCTTTTTTCATTGAACCTTTTGTATATGCAATGACTTTATAAACTTACTTTCTAAACTTGGCACATTTGATTCATGTCCCAGTGCATATCTTCCAAGTATATGCAACCTATCGGGTGATGCGCAAAGAACACCTTCGTTGATGGTTCTACGGCGAGACTTGGTAGAGGTTCACATAAAAGGCTTAATCAACTGCTGATAAGTAAAAGAACCCCGCAAGAGAAACACACCTGCAAGCCATGCACGCATTAAAACACAGAGTTAACAGGTAACAAACTTTCGATATGCATCCCGTATCAACACTGCACCTCAACACACATGCACGTGTGCCTAGACACTTAAATTCTTCCTTTTTCCATTCTAAACTCTTCCCATCTTCATCCTAAGCCCTACCTCTTCCCATCCCAAGTTCTTCTCACTCTTACACCATGGCATTCACGGCAACCCATCCTCGCGACGCCTGGGGTCCATCATCCATGACTATCAACGAATTCCAGGCCGCCATGGCCGACGCATGTCGCAACTACTACAATGGCTCCTCTCAAAACAGGCTCTACGACAAAACGAGAGGTCTTTCTGTCTACTGGGAAATGGATGAGAGTTCAGGTGTGACGAAGCTATATGACCTGCCTGTTCTCGTTATCTAAAAACGGGGCCCTGTACTTTTGGGTACTTGGCCTAGCGGTCCAGTCGGGTGAGGGTTCTGCGCTGTGTAGCGCATAGCAGGAGTCGTGGAGGCACCGGAGGAGGACGCGACGGCGTTCTTCTTCGCAGCAGCGGCTTTGGCATTCTATTTCAAGTCGAGTCAGCGAAGGAGACGAGGCAAAACACTGCTCACACTTACGCGCTTGGAGCTGCGGAATTGAGCACCACCCGAGGGGCGCTTCTTCGCGGCGGCGGCGTTCAGCTTTGCTATGTGCAGAAACAAGAAGACAACATACCAAGAATCACAAACGTGACCAGAGTCAAAGTACCAGCGGCACCTGTTGGACAGGCCGTACACGGTTTCACAGAGCATTGAATCCCGCTTTCCACTGATAACCCCGCGGATGCAGTTCTCGCAGGGAGGGTCGTTGACCTCGGGGGTCCAGCCGGGGGAGGAGGTGTCGGCCACATTGCCCTCAATGTAGTCAGCGGCCACAACGTACCGCTTAGCGAGAGGGGCTAGAGCAGCGCGGCTGAGCAGGCAATCAGCTTTGCTATGCATCAGGCCTTGGTAACCAGGCCAGACGTGTTCAAGACCTCCTTCAGCGGTCCTATGGATATGATGTTGAGCTGTTGGCCATCCCAACGCACGATCCAAACCCAGATGCCACGATCATATTCAATCTCCGTCGATTGCTTGACGGGCTGAAAGAAGGCGACTTGGCCATTTTCTATTATATAGGACTTGGCGAGCAAGGAGACTTCCAAGAAGTACGAGAACAGATCATCGACCCATCTCCTGCCGACGTCCTCATTCTTTTGGACTGCAGTGTTTCTCCTGGGATAGGCATGGGACATCGCCAGGAACTAATTGCAGCATCGGCTTTTGATGGGACAACTAAATTTGGTCCGTCTGGCGTCACCGACGTCCTCGTCCAGCAACTTCAGCATGCCATTGACAATCGACACATGAACCAGCCAGCCATATTGGTCTCCAAATCGTGCCAGTGGCGTTCTCTGGGCCAAGGCACGGAGCTCTCGTAGCTCATCCCGCTCCTCTTGTGTTGACTTGGCGTCAGCGGCAGCGAGCTAGGAGCCACATTCGGGCTCGGCGCAGGGAGGCAGTGGGAGCAGGGAGGTAGTGGGAGCAGGCGGCGCGGTGGGAGCAGGCGGCGCGGTGGTAGATGTGGTGAAAGGCGAGGGAGCAGGCACATTATGAATCATGTCCACAGCGCAGCTGACCGCCCGTGGCTACGAGACTACGCCAGCTACCACCATGGCCGCCGAGAGAAACCTTCGCTCGGAAGCCCACGCATGGGTACTGGCCCGGCCCCTGCCCCGGCGCGCCAACTGCCACGGCTCGGACTGGGTGTCAATGCTGGTGAAGACCAACGACCGCGGTCGATCCACCAACTACCCCCGCACGATCCAGATCAGCGAGATCGCCGACGACGCGTGGGACCAATACGCCCGGGAGCCCGCCGCTACCACCGAGGAGGAATCGGAGGAGTCGCCTGACCTGTGAAGGTTCCCTTATTCGCCCAATCTGTAGTGTTCTTTTCTGGACGTCGAATTTCTCTAAATCGAGGCTTATATCTGTCTGGTATGCGCGGTCATAGAACCTTACAGGGTGAATATAGCGAGTGAGCTTATAGACCCGTGAAATCGGATCCAGTGGGGGTAATATAAGATAAAGACCTCGGGGGAAACTTCCGGGATAGGGTATCTCACTTTCTTAGCCTCCTTTATGTAGGCTTCTACCTTTCGTTTAAAGGCATCTTATATGTCGAGGTATACTATCACCGCCTGCAGGCCTAGATTCAGTGGCATAGGATCCCGGTCATACTGGCATATATGGTACACGCTCCGCGGGCATCGTAGAATTTCATTTATTGGCTTTGAGAACAATGACGAGCTGACTGTACACAATCCACAAAGTATGCCACGGCCAATACAATTCAAACACCCAGAGCTCACCACTGAAAGAATACAATATTAGTATAACGAAGTTTCAAAGAATACTCCTTAATATAATAAAAAATGTTATGAAACTAAATAGTTTTAGACCTACTTTTATAAGTTTAGCACAAGTATAAGCCATTTCCCTTGACCTATATAGTTAGTTTACTCTGTCCTTGGACCCTTAAAGAGTATGTAACAGTCGCCTCGTCAACCTTGCAGATCAAACCGGCAGATAAAGTCGGCAACATGTGGGGGGTATAGCACATTCATAACTGATTCTTCCGATATGGCCGATTGGCTGGTGCGAATTGTTGCGGAATTAGGCCAAGTCCCATCTCCGGACTCCGAAACTATATGCCGAAGACCCCAGTTCACGATCGCCATGGTCAACCTAGCCATACACCATCATGGCCAGGCATGTAGCTTGAGCCAATTAAACCTCTCTCTTTCGTGAGAGAGGGAGGGCTTGCCGTGCCCGGACCGTGTCTTCTCCCCCGAGACAAACTATGTGAACGGCTTCCGGACATGGACGAACTCCGATGCCTTGAGGCGGTCCGATGAGCCCGGTTGACCTTTTTGTCTTGTTAAACTCTACTCAGTTTCTCGTATATCGGGAATTCTTCCAATTGTGAATCCTTTGCTTACAACCTCAGTGTTCCTATCTGATCTAATAGCGCCACTTGACTACCATTATGCGTCTTGGAGCGATTCTCCATGTCGGTGCCATCCTCGTGGCTTCGATAAATATATCGTTCGTTCAACCCTGCTTCTATCTACTCTAGCCGTCCTGGTACGAGCATTAAATACTTCAAACAACTAAGTTCTATCTAGGTTTGCAATCGGAGCGAGGCGTATTATTCCTCTTAAAAATGACGACTCATTGCCTCGATTCCTTCATAGAGACTTCATCGACAAGTTTCCAAAAATGTCCCACGAGCAAGCAGGTCATCTCCGACACTTCTATAACCTGGCAAGCCAAAAAGACGGGGAGTGGCGCCACATGGGCTCTCAAGTTGCCGGCCAGGAATGGCTTGATGGGTACCGATACCAACTGGCGACCATGGCTTACGCTGCAGGAGCAGCTCATTACTTTCAACTGCCACTGCTGAGATCTCTTTTCAAAAGCTTGTTTGAACAGCTCATCTCCAAGATGCTGTTACGGGATGTTTGGGGGTATTGGTATCTTACCAGCCACAGCGGCATTCTTGTAGATCCCGATCTTACCGAGCTACGAAAACCTTGGGCGGATCCGGTTGCGAAAGAGAACATCATGGTAAGTCTTTAAAGGCTCTATTGAAAGCTATGAGTGCCTTGCTAATACGTTGTAGTATTCTGGTCACCTCCTCCATATGGTGTCGTTGTACACGATGCTATTCGACGATGACAAGTACAATGAACCTAATGCTCTGGAGTTTAACTGGATGCCAATCTTCTGGGGCATGGGACCAGAAAAGTTCATCTATAACCGGACGTCCTTACAGCAGGCTATATTAAAGGGGATGGAGGAAGAAAACTGGCTCGGCGTCTGCTGTGAGCCAAACAGCATTTTTGTCGTCTGCAACCAGTTTCCAGTAAGGGCACCTTGTCATATTCTCTTATTCATTGATGCTGGGCTGCTGACACCATGATACCAAGATGATCGGAATGAGGTACAACGACGTTCGGGATAATACCCATATAGCCCCTGCCGTTCTTGAAACATACCAGGAGGCTTGGAAGTCCAAGGGCATGTTCCAAGACGATGGCCTCATGATTGATTGGTTTTCTCCAAAGCAAGACAGAAAGACACTTGCAAAGGATCCTGGGTTCACAGCCTGGTATGCGAACAACTCTTCAAGGGGCTCAGGTGGGCTAATTGATAACAGGGCTGCTGCCTTTATGAACGCTTGGAATCCAGAGTTGGCAAAGGTCGCGTATGACGCGGCATATGACGGGGTTATGGAGATTATTATGCCACCGAACAAGTCTACAGCTCCGGAGTCATCAACAACCTCGATCTCCAGGGCGCAAACTCCGCAGCCCATGACCAAGCCCATCCTAGGATACGCAGCGCAGATGATCTCTGAGCTTGGCGATGAGACCGCCTTGGACCAGTACCTACGCTTTATCGACGAAGCTTACCCTCCGACCTGGGAACAGGGTGGGTTGTTTTATCCGGCCACTGCTCAGAGGAATGGCAGTCTGCCTCCCATGGATGCCTTCACCGGGAACGCCGCCATCCCCTACGCGAGACTGAATGTTTTTCAGGGACAGCACAGGATGTACGAGAACCCCTGGACCGAGGAGCACTTTTCTACCTACCCATTTATCGACAACGTCGACCTCTCCAGCGGCGTTGACTTTCTACGCGGAAGCTGGGACGAAGATCTTGCAGCCATGGCTGTTACTATGTGTTCATATTTAGGAAAGGATGAGATGTGAGTATTAGACTAGCTTTCTCTTCCTCTGGTTATTCGCGTCTAATATAATAATTCCAGCGTCGATCTTCACATTTCCGGATTCCGTCCTGGAAAATACAGTGTCTACCAAAACCAAGAGCTCCTCGGCGCGTACGAAATCACGAACAGGGCGGACGTGATCCAACTTGAACAGAAAGTGACAGGGGACGAAGTGGACATTGTCATAAAGAGTATAAGCCCTGTTTCAGTGCTTCCTCCTCTACAGGTATCCCGATGGGAATCGGTGCTGGAATGGGGCATGTGTGTCTTGGGAACTCGAGCCAATCAGCTTATGGGGTACCTTCTTTGGGTCTGACACCTGTACAAATGGATTGTCTACATAAAAGTAGCGAGGTTCATACCAATTACATTCGGCATATCTCAGAACAGAAAACCCTGCGTCTTGTGGCTGACATGATCTCTCAAAGCTGCCCCCTGTGTTCAAGACCTCCCTAAAGGCGTTGCTGAAAATCCTAGAACTACCTCTGTTAGCAGGTTTTTCAAGACCCCATAGTGCATGATACATACAGAGACAACCCATCTAACACTCGTCGACCGAGCAGATATAATGGATCGCGCCCAAACAGGAGTAGTTCCACCCATTGCAGACCGAGTTGGGACCATTCCTCCCCTCACAATGACCAATAATCTTGTTCCGATTTCCCGCCCGGTAAATGTTTCTCCCACTGCCGTTGGGTACAAACTCGTAGATGATGCCACCGTCGCAGGGGTTGCACGGGCTGCGTCCATACCACACGCCGTCCTTACGCTCCATTGAGAGGTTGCAGCCCTTGCAGCCATCGTCGCCGACGCGCTTGATGACGCCGTAGGACCATGATCCTGGGACCTCGGGATGGAAGCCGGTTTCGCAGGTTCCCTTGATGAGCTCGAATTTGACTGCTCCGCCTAGGGAAGGTAGGAGGGCCATGAGGAGAGGAAGAGGTCGCATGATGGGCACGAGAATGGAGGATCGAAGGAAGGATACGTTTAGAGGGTGAATAATCTCGTGGAATTGGCCTAGAAGGTGGGTAGAGAGAAGGCTTGAGGTAGTATGGTGCTGCTCTAGGACAAGAGCAGGGTAACGAGCGCGATGCCCGTCTTATATCCTCTTGGTTCTCGTTAACCGAACCTGAATTTGCTCCGAGCCTTGGCGAGGTCTGATCTGATGCTACAAAGGATGCATATACATGCTACCAACTTCTAAAGAGGAAGTTGAAGAAGGCAATCCCTGCGTGCTACTCCGGTAGGGTGATGAAGTCTTCGCTATACGCGGACTCTCATATCTTGACTAGGGTTATAGATCCTAGATTTCTGCCTCAACTGACCTATTTCGGCTGGATCAGTCTATTACTGTAATGCCAAGTCATATGGGACAATTCATCGGCTATGGTGTTCCGAAGTAGGTACCCAAGTTGAACAGTATACTCGTTGTGAAGTCAAGCCGTCAGATCACAGGCCAATAACGAGGGACCTCTCTTCCGTGCAAGCGACTTTTAAGCGAATTAGACCATATCAATCTCCAAACTCGTACCTTGACATTCCCCAGATATGGATCTGCAGGATAAGGTGGCCCGGTGGTGGAACTGGCTCGTACAAACACCACTGCCACGAGGCCTTGCGTTGCATGTCCATCGTCAAGGTCTAGCCAAGACTCTGGCATGCCCACTCTGTCTCTAGGCATCCATTTATACTGAGTTCTCATACGAGGAAGTTGGCGTTCCGAAGGATTCAATTCACAGGAGGATCAGAAGGCTCTAAACCCCCGTCCCACTCCCTTGAAGCGGAAGGTTCCATTAAATATGCTTAGCCGACGGGCCGTCGCGCAGGGTGTAGCGAGATCGGTCGATGAACCGGTAGACTCGATTGGGTGGTTTACGCTGACTATCGTTCGGCAGCGATTAGATAGAAGCGATCAAATTAAGCACATGGCCATGCTGGTGCCAAGAGAGTCTGTGTTGGCAGAGTGGCCCAAGACGCCATGAGGCCATCGCCAATAGAGACAAATGGTAGTCTGAACTTCAAGACGAACAGTTCATTCTCTTATTGATCTTCTGTTGGCCCTGGTCTTGGTAACTCATGGACTGCCGAGGCACCGAATCTCTTCCAAGGTTACTGCGATATAATGGCCTTCCTCTATTCCATCAAACTACACATAAGACGACTCTCTCCAATACAAGCCCAAGTATAGCTTCCAGCATCAACGTAGCCCATGTCTGAGGAGTTCACAAGAACAAAAATCCATGCAGTCAGTGTAAAAGCCATATCTCACTCCATCTAGCGACCAACTCAACCACGGTTGCGCCCATTCTCCGAATACCTCTCGGCGCGCTTCACCAGGTACTCGAGGAGCCAAGTCTCGATCTCCCCCAGGCAGTGATCCTCGCGCTCTATGATTCTGAGAATCTTGGGAAAAGTCAGGCCCTCGCCCAACTTGGTGAGCTCCTCGGACGCGAGGACAGCAAGGTGGTCGAGGTCATTCTCGACGGCGGCGGAGTGGACCCGGAGACTCTCGGCAAAGGCCTTGTTGCACTTCTCCTCTGAAGAGTCCGCTTCAGTCTCCAAGTGTTGGTAGCTTCCGGTGTATAGGTAATGGACGAGGATGTGGGCTTGTCTCCCGTTCAGTTCGGTGAGGTCGATGCGACGGTCGGTAAAGTGCTCGGCAAAGGCGGGATATTTATCGATGACACCTCGTGGGACCTCTATGACTAGCTTGTCGGCGAATTCGAGTTTGTACATGGCGCCGATGTACGAGCTGGATGAATGGTTAGTGAGACAAAGCAAGAACTTGAGGGAAGTGTGTAGATTGAGGGTTACGCACGGCTTGGACGGGGTGACACCTTTCTTGGTGGGAGTCTGGGGGACATCTGCAGGTCCAATGTTGTCGGTAGCTTTATTCTTCATTTTGAATGCGTCAAGGATCTGGGTTGATGGAAATGATGGGACGTGGTGTGTTGTTGTGGCTTGTCTTTGTCTGATGGTGATATCGGGATCGAGACCAGTACCCAGAAAGACGAGGCGAATGATAAGAAAGACGTTTCGCCCTCAAGAGAAAAAAGACACAAGATTTACCATGCCGATGACAGGCTGTTCCGATGGGCAACATCTCAAGGGACAACACTGCCTGGACAGTGCAATGCAGCTGGCAGAGGCACTCACCCAACTCTCAAGCAAACAACCGTACAAAGATATCGATTCTGAACGTGAACTAATTCAAGACTCATTGAACAGCATGTGGGCTTCGTAAAATTACTCTACAGACGTTGCTCCTACGGTTGGTATCTTGAAATGAGAGAACTCGCCTACATAGTGAATGCCAACCTCATTATACCGATCGATCCCTTTTCTCTCCTCCTTCCCGCCAATCCAGAGCAGTACAAACAAATCTAAGCTTCACCTAACCTCAAGTTCCCCGTCGGAGACGCTGATTCTCCAGCCTAAGGCGCGCGAATGCCTCAGAAAGCACCGCCGTGACGGAAGTCTATGCCGTTCGGAGTTTGATCAAGCTGCCGCTGATGTGGAGGGTCGTGTAGCCTAGTGTGCGTTTCTTCTTCGCATCTGAAATCTTCTGGGGCTAAGTCTAACTGCTGGAAGAGATGCGATAAATCGCTGGGATTCTCCCGTCGGGGAACCCGGGTGAGTCTTCTAACTGAACCGTTGGGTATATTCGTGCCAGAGAGGAGGGTACCTCAGGGCACCGAATGAGGGGAGACATGGAGGAGCTACCTTAGGTGAAGAAAGGCGGCAGAGTAAGTGAGATGGCGACTAGAAAGGGCTTGATTAAGCCGGGGTGCCCTTGAAGGGCCCCCGCAACCAAAAGGGGCGACCGGTTTGGCGGAAGAGTGGTGGTGGAGGCTTACCCAAGCCTTGGAGCGCATTGAGCGAGAGTTAGCCTAGAAATTGGAATTATTTTATGATAAGACGTAGGACCTAGGTGAACCCACGGATGGAGAAAAGGTGGCTATGATGGCTAGGTTCCCGGGGCTTATTCTTAGGACCTTGGGCTCTTTGGAGCCGGCTGATAAGGGAGAAGTCGATGTTCTTAACCACTGGGAGGACTACCAGGTACTGATGAAGAATGAACTGAAAACAGTCTGGGAAGAAGTCTATGCCGTTTCTTCTTCATCGTGTCGGAAATCGCCCTGACAAGGTCTTTAGTCGAGTTCCTGCGGGCTGGCAAAAGCTGTTGGCGTATATACTCGCGAAGCCAACCGCGGATGGTGGTTTGGTAGAATTCTTTGCTGTCGAGAAGATCGATCATAATACCGAGTCTAAGGTTAGGAGTCAGGGCCATGAACTCTTAGTAAACAAAGTTCTCGAGTTGTGGTAGGCAAAGTTTGTCGGCAAGGGCATAAACATGGACCGCCTTCTTGAAGTCATGCTTGGTTTGGTCGATAGCATGAGGGCTTGTGACTCTGAGTCCCAAATATTGGTCGGTGTATATGTAATTCGCAAAGGTGTGGGCGGCGCCAGGCGGAACATTGTCAACACGCCGTTCCCCGTTCTCAAACTGCGCAGCGAACTCGGGGTGCTTGTTTATCATCTGGGTAAGAATCCAGATATGGTTCGAGTTGCCAAAAACGAGGCTCCAGAGATTGCCTAAATACGGTCTAAATAACAAGTCAATCACTCATCAAGCTTAAGTCAATATGAGATACTCACGACTAGATAAGGCGTAGGTCAATAGCCCAACCCGATAAATCTCGCCCAGGGGGTGCCATGATGTTGGAGGGCATTAGAAAGCAATGTATACTAAGACCGATATCCAAAACTTTGTGTAGAGATATGTGGTTTCAGAAAATTGAAGCCAGAAATGGTGGATGGGGATGAAGAAGGTGATGCCAGTGATGGAGTGTCTCGCTGGGGAAAAGACAAATGGTTAACAATGCCGAGGACAGACCATGTCCTCAAGTTGGCACAGGTTATACGAGACTCGGTTGGCTTTCAAATGCATCGTCCAGAGTGTTGGCCTCTTTTCCTGAGGGAGTCTTGGTCGTAAACATTTGCCATGCTTAGGGAGCAATTGAGGTCATCGCCAACCCCCTAAATGTGCAGACCCAGCAAGATCTTGTAGGAGATGTGAAACGAGACAGGTATCGCGTGCGTAGCAAGGCATATACGTGTGGGTCATTTTTTTAAAGAGAGGTTAGTTCTCATCATACTGCGACCAGATTGTCATGTAAAGTGAGGGTGATGAAAGCGTTGTCTTCAGCTGAATCATTGCCTCTGCCGTGACACTCTTCCCTACCATCCCTCTCCTTTTCAGATCGTCTATGTATGTGTTTATCGGGGCATAATTCGGAGCTTCAATTCTGCTCTCTCATCCATTCTCGGGCGATGACTTCCAGTTCTTGTTGCTCTTGTAGGCCTGGCCTTGCGACTGACTGCAAGGAGAGGGTCTAACCAGTAGTACCCCGTGTACACGTCGATTTAATAGAGACTGTTCGTAGTTGTTATAACCGACAGGCCCGTGGTTAATGATATCTTCTTGGGAGCGAGGCGAAAAGGCAGCCCGTTGCGGCGCATGCCATGTTCTACCAGCGTCGGTTCCTGACAAAGGTTTTCGGATGAACTGCCCATTGTCACGCGCTGGGAGCCTTTGGCGGTAAACTTTTCCTGTCATAGAGCGTGGTCTTTTCGTATATCATCATCCCGAGCGATATGGCCGTAGCGTTTTGAAGCCGTCGCAGCTCACCAGATACCCCAAGGAGGCCTCCCTCTTCTGGGAGCGAAGGCAATGTACTGCTCTGTGCGACTGATCTTCAAGGATGTAGTGTATATATATGTAGCCGTCCTGTGAAGGGTTGACTTAAGATTCCAGACTCTTCTAAACTCCGGCAATGTCCTAACTTCACAGAGTCAGCAACATTGATGCTCGGATCGACACGATGTACTCACAATTTGGCAGGCTTTCCGCCAACAAGGCATACCGATCGGCCTGCTTCACGGTCTGGAGTCTCAACGGATATCTCTTCGGGTGCCGTCAGCCGCAGCCGTATCTTTGAGATGCTTGGAGACTAGTAATATCGGCGGGATGGTAGTCATTCGGGAGATTGCGTCGAATGGAAACTGCCACAGGAAAGTATCACCCAACTTTTCGAGATATCAAGAACTCTCAGACAAGGGATCTTGAGCCGGACATGTGAGTCAATAATCTCGTTGAACTCGCTCATATGTAACCCAGCCGGGCGGGACAATGTCCAAGTACGTGGCCAGCGGTGATGTATGTTTTGCCAGCTTTTCCAGTCGATGGGAGTCCACGTCAGAATCCTCCTTCAAAGTCTTCAGTGTTCTTTTCGATCATAGAGATGGTGTCTTCCAGCGTCGAGCAAGGGGTCACAGACAATGCTGTGCCTCACTTTAGGAGCCCGTCGACCAACGTGGGTGGTTCAACCAACGTAGCGACCGACAGCGAGAGTAGGTATAAATGTGAGTATATATAGTGTTGATGTCGGAAGAAGAAAGAGAAGTTACAAGCCAAAGAGGAAATAAGGCAAAGGGAGGTCTTCACGCAACCAAACCAAAGCCGGCATCATATGAGTCGTGTCCTAGTACATGACCGAGGATGAGCGGGGGTGACGAGGCACCTCGGCATCATGTACCCAAAATATATATGTTATAAAGCTCTTGAAGCAGACTTTCAACATACGAAGAGAAAAGGTTACAAGGTATGGTCTGGTTAATGATATATGCAAAGCTTGCTTGATGACTTTAATGAAGCGAATCCTCAACACCCGTTTGACTGACCCGACCCGGTGTATTGACGAGACAGAGGGAGCTTGGTTGCCTGTGGTGGTTTGGCCAGGGTGCCAGGCCGTTGTTGCCCAGTCATCAAGATGCAGACAACATAGTTCCTTTCTGCGATGTCCCAAGCTCAATTCATCCAGAGGGCATCGTGGCGATTGTATCCCATTCCTCGAGGGGGTTGAGGACGAGACCAAGACGAAGCCACATGGATACTCTCATCGGAGTCCATCAGGATTTGAGGTGACACGGAGACAGACCCCGACAATAAATCCTCCATCTTGATATCTTGAAAACATGTATATATATATGCTGTTATATTGTTCTCTGCCTGGCATAGATCCGTCTGAATGTGATTGTGCCAAATACACTCTGTCGGGAAGAGAAGGACAGTCGAACCGCCGAGGTCAGAGCAATATAGTACTTTCACTTTTAAGAAGTTGAGGAGATGTAAGGGAAGGCTTTGGACTCATCAAGAGGCCTTAAATACCTTGCGATAGGTGTGTGTTTGTCCACGCTTGATCGTGATTCAGATGCCGTCAACCATTACTACACAAACTCGCTCACCAAGGTGCCAAACCCATTAGCCTTTGGATCCTCACAAATACAGCAATAAGAAATTAGGCTGCTTGGTGATAAGTAAGAGTGAGTTACACAATTGTGATGTTCTCAGTTGCCTGTCCTCCGCAGCATCCTTGGCCTCTTGAGGTCCCAGGCCAGAACAAACCAGAGCGCAAGACAGATAGCTTGCAGTCTTGCCGAAGCGGACATGTACGAAATATACAAACTAGACGTTTGACTTGGGTATAGCTATAGATGAAAGCTGTCCAGATAAACAAGACGCTGATCCAGCGACGGCCTGCCACGATGCATTTCGTCCCAATGCTTGTCATCAAACCAACTACCCAAGACTAACAAAAGGGGAGGGATATTTTAGCATACCACTTAGGCAACATATCCAATACATGGATCATAGCATCATATCCCAATGCCAACACAGTGGGAGTGCTAGCAAAGGTAGGCCAGCATGATTACATCCACACAACACCATAACCAGAATCACTCTTGATACACACCAAGTTGGCAGCGAACTTCCATCTTTTTTTGCAAGAAATACCATGACTAGAAACAACCATGCCCCGTATAAACATGCTTCTCGCTCCCTTCCTTCTACCGGTCCTCCATTCTCTGCACGCCAGCTCCATACCCAAATGAATGCAAGCATCCTCCTCCAATGGTTCGGTTCCTGCAGGGTGACAAAACCGAGATTCTGCTCTAGAATGAATCATGACAGTTACATTACTCGCTCCTGGAGGCATGTCTAAGACCGCCAAGCTTCGATACATCATTATCCTCAACGCCGGCTCGCCCAGACTTAAGCCACCGACGCGACAACCAGTGAAGCGACGTTCTCCTCCTCGCTTCGCACTGTGATCTTGGTCGTCACACCCGTTTTTGAAGAGAATGCCATCCGCACAGTGGCAACTACCCGGCCACCACCGACAGTCTTGCCCAGAAGCTTGAGCGTGTGAGTAGTCTGGTTGACGGGGACATCGGTACCGTCCAGGGGCTGCAGGGAGAGAGCCTTGGTGAGCTGCTCGGTAGCCTCTGTGGAATTGGTTAGTCTTGTATCTCTCACTTATGCGACATTTCAACGTACCTGCAATGCTGGACATGCCGCTGAGCTGGAGAGTCTCTGTGGCCTCCTCGCCGGAAGCGCCAACCTGCTCCCAGATATGGCTAAAGTTGCCAGCGAATGTGGGAATCACGTAATCACTGCCAGTAAGGTCGAACTCGGCCACCTCGTACTCATCATCGTAGCCAGTCTCCTCGGGCTCGTTTGTGGAGGGGTCAATCTCCTTGCTAGTGAATCGGAGGATGTTGGAAAAGGTGGAGATGGGCAGAGAGCCCTCGCCGTTGATCTTCTTGAAGGCCACATACACCTTGCCGGGCTGGTCGGTCGGAAGCTTCTCGGCCTGGATGATAAAGACCTCCTCGAGCTCCTCGTCATCCGAGGGGGTGGCGACGACGGAGACGTTCTCAAGAACAGTATCGGGCAGAGTGTTCTTGACCTCGTACTGAAGAACAATGTGCTCCTTGAAGATATGCTTGACCAGAGTAACGACGTACTCAGTCTCAGCCTCGGTGAGCTCAAGCAGAGGCGACGACTTGAGCACGCTGCCAAACTCCTTCATCTCGGGAATCTCCAGCAGCTCCTGGGCATATCGCTGAGCCTGGGCAGTAGCAGATGCCACGGCTTCGGCTCCAGAGGCCTTGGTGGGGCCAACCTTGGGGGCCTTGAGGGTGGGAGTAGTGGCGATGAGCTTCTTGGTACGGTCCTCGGCGTCGGCTTGTTCCCGAGTGACAATAGGAATCTTGGAGATGTCGAAGGGGCTGTCGAAAGCAGACTTGTCATCCGAGGTGACGTACAGGACAAGTTGCTGCTCGAAGAAGGGAAGGGAGAACATGTTCTCTGCAGACGAATTAGCATTATTCACATTTACGTCTGTTTCTTGCTTACCGTTCTTGACAAATCGAGCAGCCATCTCATCGTCCTCCTCGGCCATGAGCTTCAGGTTGAGAGCAGCACGGTCGCGAACCTCATCATCGACGTCATCCAAGCATCGAGTAAGGAGGACACGAACACTGCTCTTAACCTCGGGATCCTTCTGGCCAACACCAAACTTGGCAAGGGCGGTGACAGCAGCAGCTCGCACAATCGCGTTCTCAAGAACCACTCGGTTGTAGATGTATCGGATGTACTTGGTGGGCTGGGCCGTCTTAGGACCCTCGAGGCCGATGAGATGAAGAATTCGGACAGCCAGCTTGGTGAACTCGCAGTCCTCAATGAACTCGCACAGGTGGGCGAGAGCATCCTCCTTGGAATCGGGAACAAACTTGATCAGATCAAACATGCTCTCAACGACAGCCCTCTTGAACTCATAGCCACCCTCATCACGCAGGATCCCACTAAGGAAGGTGAGCATACCGGCCTGCTTGCTGGGGAACTTGAGACACAATGTTCGGATAGCCTCGACAATCGTAATCTTGAACTCGTCGGTAATCTCAGACATGAAAGTAGAGATCTGCTTCATTAATCGGTCGACGCTAGCCTCGTTGCCCGTCTTGAGGAGAGTGGTGATGGCGAATGTGGCGATCGATCGGTTGCTGTTGGAGATGAGAAGCTCGATGTCGGGGTTGCAGACGTGGACGGCGCTAGGCTTGAAGCTGGCAAAGTTGTGGAGGATGCGCAGAGCGGCAAACTTGGTGACGGCACGAGGGGAGGTCAGGAACAGCTGGAGGACATGGACAGCTTGCGACACCTCGGCGTCGGTCACATCTCGCATGTCGCAGATGGCCTTGGCAGCTTCAAAGTTGACCATCTCGCTCTTGTGTCGCAGCCATCCGTCAAGAAGCTGCATCATGGGCTTCCTTAGCGAAGGATCCTCCTCAGCGAGCTGCGCAGCAAGTCGAACAAGCATGACAATAGCAGCGGGGCTCTTGAGCGCACCAGCTGCGCCAAACTGCTGAACCATCTTGACAAGGGCCATTCGGTCGTGCGAGCGCATCTGATACAAAAGTCCGACAGCGTGGTATTGCGCCATGGTCGAGTGGTTCATGGGGATCTGGCTGCTCGAGGTGGAGAATCCGAGGGAGAAGCCGCCAGACGATTTGCTAGAGGCAGCGGCCTCCTGAGTCTCGCTCTGCCATCGTCGAACAACATCCTTGGCGATCGGGAGAAGGTGGTAGGAGGATACGAGGGCGGCAGAAGAAACCGAGGGGTTCTTATCGACGATCGCAGTCTTCATCACTCGCTCGATCGATTGGACAGTCGTGGCCTTGTATAGTGTCAGTAGAGTCGGTGGAGGCGCCAGCAGCAGAACAACCTACATCGATGATGCGGCAGAGGGCGCGGATGGCGTTGGGTCGGTAGATGGCATCGGTGCTGCCTCCAGTATCCTTCATAATGGTGCTAGTGACCATGATAATGTCCTCGGCCGAGTTGGCAAGCTCCTTGATGACAAGGTGGACCATCTGGCGGAGGGAGGCATCCTTGTTCTGGAACAGCTTGGAGATGCCAAAGAAGAGGGTGGTGGCTTCGTTGGTAGGGAACTTTTCGCCCGTGTAGAGGAGGAGGGCGATCTTTGTGAGGAGAATGCGACATCTTCGAGGCTGGATCGGGGACGAGTTGAAGAGTCGTGCTGTCGACCTATTTAGCTTGACCTGAACTTGGACGGTGGGGGGTTGAACAGCAAGAGGGCGATTGCTCGAGACGGACCTTCCTGGAACACCTGAGTACGGTCCACCTTGACCAAACCGAGGTCGGCGTCTTCGTCCTTTTTGCCGTAACTCATGTTGGGCAAGCTGGGTCGTGGGGGGAGCGATTTGGTGAGGGAGACTTGGTGGTTGCGGTCGAGGCGCTCATCCAGAATCACCACGTCGCAGTTACTCAGGTCAGGGATGGGGTGGTGCTGTATCACGTGACAGCTATCAGCCCCTTATCGGGGACTGGGATTCGTGTCAACTTTGACAAGGTGGTCAACGATTTCGGTTCTGTCTTACGGGGTATGAGAAAAGGGTATGATTGGATCTAATATGGATTTAATATGTGTTTTCTGTTTATACCATCTTTTTACTAGAAAGCTTCCCCTTGTACGCTCTCTCAATGTGCCTCGCTGCAGCGCCGTGGAGTACTACTGTCCAAAGTACCTCGACAAGTTTAAGCTCCAACCCAGAAGCTTTGATACAATCTTTTAATAAATGGAAAATGCTCTTATCTAGATTCTATATTTCCGATTGTCGAATCCAAGCTCTATTTAGCCAGAATCACCCTTGCAATGTCGTCTTTGGCGAGCTCCCATCTCTCGGGGTGACATCATGTCGACCCTGAATCCACCGGCTCCGAGCCTCCTCAGCCGGACCCAATTTTCCACTCCGGCGGGTTTGCGGCTTTCCATTCTGGCCCTCCAGCCTCAAATCTTTCCGACTCTAACCAATTCCACCACGAATTCGTCGACAGAATGAAGCCTACGACGCGGCTGCCGCTGCGGCTGGTTCCCCGGCTCGTCAATGCCCCCGTCTTCATCCGTCCGATTCACTCGACTGTTGCGAAGACTGCCAATGTCGCCTCCATCGTCGGGACCGGCCCGCCACCGGAGCCACCGCTGCCAGCCGCCGAGAATGTTCACCAGCGTGTCGCGAGGCGGAGGAAGCAGGCTGAGATGCTCAAGAATGCAAAGGAGCTGCGGAGTGCTAGCGGTGGAAAGGGTGGCGGCGCTTTGAGGAAGAGGTTTTGGAAGGATGTGGGAGTCAAGGAAGTGGATGGTAAGTGAAGATGAGCAATTCTTTGCCATTGGTTGCGCCCAGTTATCTCGATGGCAATGGACTAACGAGTATTTTTGAACAGGTTCTTTGCAGATCTTCCTTGATACTCGGCCATTGAGGCACCCTGTATCCAAGGAAATCGTCTGCGTCCCGATCTCCAAGCCCGACCTCGCCTCGGCACTCGCTCTCGAATGGGATCTCTTGACTTCGGCTCAGGATGCGACACGACAGCATCTCATCCCTCTCACGAGTCTTACCTGCCGAGCTCTCGATATTGCTGAGGCCGACAAGACCTCCGGAGCCGAGATCTCGGAGGTCCGAAATGCCATCGCTACTACGCTACTCCGATACCTTGACACCGACTCAATTCTATGCTGGGCTCCCCCGGCTAGAGAACACGACTTGAAGAATGATGCGGGAGAGTCACTCCGAGATGTTCAGAAGCGGACAGCAGAGGAGATTGTGTCCTTCCTTACAACTCATGTCTGGCCGGGCATCACGATTACACCTGTTCTTGACGGTCACTCAATCCTGCCCCAGCCGCAAAGCCCCGGTGTCCGAGAAGTTGTGCAGGGATGGATCACCGGCCTCGACGCCTTTGAGATTGCGGGACTAGAGCGAGCTACCCTGGCGGGCAAGAGTCTAATTGCGGCTGCACGGTTCATCGTCGAGTGGAGTGAGGGATCGGTTGGCAAGGGGGAGCTCAACACGGGCAACAAGTTTGGCGTTGAAGAGGCTTCTGTTGCTACTAGTCTGGAGGTTGACTGGCAGACGGGGCAGTGGGGAGAGGTTGAGGATACTCATGATGTTAACAAGGAGGATGTGAGGAGGCAGATGGGCAGCGTTGCTCTGTTGGTGTCTGGTGTTAGAAAGGCTCAAGTCATTCGCCATGCATAATGGGTAATGATTATAAATGCTCACATGTAGAATAAAAAAATGTATGATAGATATAAACAGGATACAGACCATGCTACGATAAAAGTAAGATTGGTTGCTGAGCGATGTGCATGATGTTTTTCTTCATTGGATGGATGGATTATGCATCACGGGTATGTACCTGCAGCAACGACTTCGCTAGGTAGGTACACAACATATGAAGGCTTGTGTGGCTACACAGGTGGATCTGGAGCATGACAGAGTATCTTCTCATCAATTCATGGAATCATCCTGTCCCTTCAATGCCACGACGTCAAAGCATAAGCAAATCTCACCATGTTTTTGCCCTGTAAATTACCCTAGACTGAGGCGTGTCTTGGCCGTTGAGGCTTGACCAGCTGACTCAAGCAACCCTCATGGCTTGTGCTCTCGGAAACTCATCTTTCCGCATGCGAAATGAGACAAGGGACGCCAAGCAGCGGAAGAGGCCCCCCAAGGCTGAGAGCCACCAGGATAAACCAGGGACCTTCATGGGAAGGTCCGCAGACGGGTCTGACTTTATTTTTTTCGTTAAAGATCCAATCAAGAGTAAGTTGAGGCATCATGTAGAAATAGTATGTATGTTGATGTCTTGTTTCATTCTCTTCTCCACGTTGTTTGTTTTGTTGGTTGGCGGTGTGAATTACCAGGTTTTGTGGATGATTTCGAAACGAGAACAGCACAAGGATAAAGATCCTCGTCTGCCTCACAAGGCTCATTCTGTCCCAATTTGGTTGGCTGGCATCTCTATCTGATGGTAAGCGGAGTCCAGGGCCATCCCAGGAAACGAAGACCGAGCAATGCCACTACAGCTTATTCCAACCTCGAACTTGTCTCTCAATCAAGCCACCGATCAAGACAAGAGGCGAGAAGAAGAAGACTGGCAAAAAGAGGAGAAGAGGCCGCGCAAGCCAAGCAAAGCAAAGCGCCCCTATCCCAGATGCAATCACCCGCATCACCTGGCCACACTCCGATCGTAGCGTGCAGAAAGAGAACCGGGACATCACGAATCATTGCCAAGAATGCCAACGCTTGGGTACCCTTTTACCAGGGCAAAATTGAATGTCAGCAAGCTTGGCCGAGGATCCCGCTGAGTGATGAGTGAGTGTGTGCTCGAACCCCAGCAACGCTAATCTCCCGCCTGAGCAAGTTAGCTTGCCCAGAGAGGCGGAGTCCGAGGCGATATGGGGCGGCTGAGAGGAGGGATGCCGAAGGATGACGGGGTGATGCGCCTGTTGAGTGAAACATGAAGGAGGGGGAGGGAAGTGAGGGAG
>JABCKD010001107.1:0-12053 GCA_013186415.1 Fusarium sp. NRRL 66088 | reverse complement strand
GTCTATAACATGTCTGTCACTTCATGTCGCTGACAAGTGTGCACTGTAGGTAACTCTAAAGTATTTCAAGATATTCTTGAGGCGATACACCGGTCTGTCGTTGCTGCAGAGCCAGAAATTACCCGCAACGACACAATCCTGGGCGACGGCGACTGCGGGACGACTCTTGTGGAAGGCTCAAGCTCCTTGATTCAAGCCCTGCGAGAGAAACAGATTGACACAAGCAGCCTTTCACACGGCATTCTCAAGATCGCTGATCTTGTCTCTCTCAGCATGGGGGGCACATCAGGCGCCTTGTATTCAGTCTTCATGACTGGATTCGCGTCAGGCATAGTCACTTCGCTGGTGGACGATGGTCTGAGCCTTCAAACCTTTTCTGTTGCCCTATTCCAGGCGCTAAGAAGTCTAGAGAAAGTCACTGCTGCTAGAGAGGGCGATAGAACCCTGATGGATGCATTGAGTCCCTTTGTGCGAGAGTTCTCAGACATGGCCAACGACGAAGCAAACACTACGCTAGAAGTTATTGAAAGAGGGCTATTTGCAGCTGAGCAAGGCTGTGAGACTACTCGCAAGCTCGATAGTAAATTCGGCCGGAGCACATATGTCGGTGCGGCAGATGATCAGGGCACAACTTCTGATATTGCTGATCCTGGTGCGATGGGCGTGGTGGCAATTATCTCTGGGGTCCGGCAAGCGATTCGAGAGAATTACAATAAATAGTGCTAGCCGAGGAAATTAATGAGCACATATCTGTAGCTAAAGTCGCGGGCTCTAGTGAAATTTCCCTTGCCTTTAAAAATCAGAGCTACTTGCACCTGGTGTAGGAAGTAATTTGGTCGGACACAATCACGCCAGCTCTTGTACATATAGGACACAAATGTCTCGACCGTCTCAGTAAGTGAAGTGAATTCATGTTGCACAAACCTCAAATTGTCCGCATCATCGTGGACGCAATGTTCGACGTAGTCTCAAATGTCGCTGGAATGTCCTGGGCCTGCAGATTGTATGACGAGGGCTGTCGAGATGGGTGGTGGAAGGCTTATTGGCGTACTGGGCTCATTTGTGAGCAGGACTATTGCCTAAGCGACCCCAAGTAGGCGAATGAACTACCATCTTCAACTGGACCATCCAGGCCAGAGAGCAAGAATGTGTCGGAGTCATCGTAATTGGGGATCTCCTGCGTCGTCTTGCGCGTGACGCTGCCCAGCGAGAGGTTCCAGCCGATGCCAAAGGGGCCATTTCCGCTACCCAAGTTGTATGACAAGCTCAAGGTTGGCTGACATTCGTCTCGGCCCGACGTAACAGGCACTCAACGCCAGGGAACCTCGTCGTGCCGAGGTAATAAAAAGACTTGTGCGGAGATATATGATAAACTGTCCCAGCCTTCTTTTTCCCATGCAGTATAAGACTGTTGCAGTTACATCTTGAAGCTTTGTGGGGAAAAGCTTCAACAAGACATTTTGAGTCAGCATTGTACCACCAACTAAAACATGTCACTTGTTTAAAGTTGTCAGTTATAATATCACAAAAGTCTTGCCGCTGTTCTCTTCAGAATGACTCTGCGTTGTTAAAAATACTAAACTTTTTGTCAAACAGAGCGCGTTTCGTAGTAGCAAGCGTTGAAAATGGGGTTGAAAGAGGCTTGTTCTTCTACAAAGGAAAGGTGTCGGCCCCAGATTTATTAATAAAGAGAGCCACACTTTTCCATATAAAATTATTTCTCGCTATTTGTATTGAAGTGTTTGAGAGGCTTTGATTGTTGGCTAGTTAATGGGTCATCTCAAGATTTGCCAGCTGTACCAAGTTCGGTAAGTTTGTTCATATCATCTATGGGTTCATCTCGAAAACATCCCCCTTTTGCTTTTCTGTCGAGGACGGAAGCATGTCTATCACATGGCCTTGGTTCGTCAAGGAAGGCTTCGAAGCCCTTGACTGGACTATGGGAACCTTCCAGCCTCTCTTCAGCTTCATCTTCAATAAATATCACATCCTTCTACACCAAATTACCAAGAGACTAAATATTCAGAGGGCCTCGAGGAAGTTTTCCGCAACCAACCGAGTCTAACAGTTCCTTTAAAAATACCATATGAAGAGCTGAGGTATGTCGCATGCCGATGCTCGCAAGGCTACTTCCTACTACTAAGCTAAGAACACATGAACTTGGAATGCGTTGAGTATTTTGTTCCGACAATATTCCTTTGTAAGAAGTCTAACCGAGTTCGTCTTTGATGATCGATAATACACCATGTTATGGCAGCACAGACCGCAGCATACTCCTTGAAGCTTAAGCCGTCTTCCTACACGAGGACCCTTCAGATTGTTCAGCCTCGCAATACAAGTACGACCTCGCTTTAGCAACCTCCTCGGACTCTGTTGTGGAAACCGGTTTCTCGATGATAATGCCCTTTCCCTTGGGGTCTGTGCGAGTAATGTGAAATTGATCCTTGGCATATTCAGACTTTCCGGTCAACACCATCTGAGAAAGTGCTTTGCCCAAAGTTGGCACGAACTTCATAGCCCAGCCTGCTGTGAAAATTGCAATGCTCTTTTCTGGGCCGCCCCGAAGGTACTTTTCTGGCAGGAAATCCAGCACAAACATATTGTCTGATGATGTTAGCGTCTGTTTGCAATAGCAGAGGAATCATCTTACCGAAAACGTTGGTCTGGAGACAACTAACTGTCGACGCGGGAACAGTGGGATCAACCCCAACAACATGGTCTCGCACAAAGTCTTGAGTATCTTTGATATCTTGGGGGTCGAGCACACTAGCCTGTCGCTTGCTTGGATCATCAATCTTTCGAGTGGCGGCATCGACGGAAATCCGAACCACGTTGGGAGGTCCCCAAGGAAGGGCCGGGAAGCCGTAGAAGAGGCGAGATCTACCGTCCACTGAAGGAGCAAATTGAAACCACATGCCTAAGTATGGTGTTAGAAATTATCGATTGCAGGGCGAGGTTATACTTGCTAGGGAAGATTGTGCCGTTGGGTCCAGCGTTGGAGTTGAAGTAGGTCGCAACCATCTCCCAGATATCCAGATCCAAGGAAATGCCGAAACTAGGCTTTAAGACGTGGTTGACATAGGCACCGCTTGTGATGATGATCTTCTTTGTCAAGTATGTGACCTCGACGTCGTGGGCCATAGCATGAACCTCCCAGATTGAGCTGTCCTCATCTGAGAGGCGAATCTCCTTGACTGAAGTGTGCTGTTTGGCCTGAGCCCCGTAGTCTTTGGCTAGGTTGTACAGAGTACGTAGAAGGAGCTGCACATTGATGACTCCGTTGTCAGGAGCGAAAAGGCCTTCCCAGTTGGATTCGAGGTTTTTGAAGGGATACTGCTCTTCAATTTGCTTCGCAGTCACTTGGTTAGTTAGTACGCAAGGCTAACAACGAGTTCCGAAGTTGCTTACACTCTTTATACGTCATGTGGAAGTGGTCCAAGTTCTTCTTGGGTCCCATCAGGGTGCCTGTCGCAACGTTAGCTCATAGAATAGACCCTAGTGAAGAGAGGCATTTCTCACCCTCGGGAGTACCCTCGCCCATATCCTTATCACCAAAATTGAGCAAACCGCTCATCCAGCGAAGTGAGACTCCAGCGTCCTTTTCGAGAGCATCCCAGTGTTTCATGGCCTCAATGGCAAGCTCAGCCATGAACTCTTCAGTATACCTGGATCTCGTTAGGGGACATGCACGCACATTCGCCAACATCGACTTACATGGTACGAAACATGCGTGCCAAGTCTCCTGAGCTGCCCGCCTGGTTGAAAAAGTTGTTTTGCTCGAGAACAATTACTTTTCTCCCACTTTTGGCAACTTCGTACGCTGCAGCCAATCCGACGGGACCGCCGCCGACGACAACGACGGCATAAAGTTCCGACTTTGCCATTGTGTGAAATATCACTAAGTCTAGGGTATATTTGGACTTTAGTGACTTGCTCGTATATCCAGTTGCCAGTATCACAATGTGCAAGCGACATGGGCCGTTTTTGTAAAGTTAGAGACCGCGACTAGGCGCGGCCCGGTCACGCCGACACCAAAGTGACATATGACAGAATCAACTGCCAAGAGACCGGTGAACGAGCTACTGCATCAAAAACGTTCAGCTTGTCAGAATGTCTCAGGTAAGGAATACCCAGCTGATGCAGTTGACCAATAATTCAGTCCATAGTCTAATTCGGAATGCGGGTGCAGACCACTGTAGGGACCGATGACACATCTCCTCAGGTATGGTACGTCTATCTTCAGCTTAGCCAAGCGCGCATCAGCAGCTGAAGTGAATTGGGTCAGGGGCTGAGCACTGCTGTACACGAGTAAGATCAGCTTTTCCGGGTACCGGTGAGGAGCTGAAATTAAAACATTGGCTGTCGAGAACAATAGCCGCAATGTGTTTATGCAGCCACAAACAAAACAGAGCTCTATCAGGCAGTGATTCGAAGCAATCGTATCCAAAGTGGCTTGCGTCGGAGCTCATGCGCTCAGCTGAGGAATGCAGGCTTCAGTTTTCGGACAAGATGGACGCAAAGACAGCAAGACGCAGCAATTACTATGCGTCATCCCAAGGCTCCATGGACAATGACGACGGTAATACGGGCACAACTAATCCTGGAGGACAATATCTGCTCATTGACAGGACAAACATACATAAACACCGATAAAGAACTACCAAGTGGAAATGCTAACCCTCAATCTATACCCATTCCCCTCATACCGGATAAGCAGCCCGCATCACCATGTCTACATCTCAACTTTCTATGAAAGGCCAATGGGCCCAGCGATTGATCCGAATGAAACTTGCAGACATGATCAATCAATCACGTCAGGTTTTTCCCTTGCCCGGCGCCGGCCATCCCCACGATGGATTTCTCTTGCCAGGCCAGCCCCCCGAAGTCACATGGGACAATCTACCGCAAGATGAATGGCACTCTACCCAGGAACAAGGCGCTGCCATGTTCAGTGCCGCTGATGTCGAGGAACAAATGCCTCCCCGCAAGGTGTGCATCATCGGTGCCGGAGTCGCGGGCCTCTACATTGCCATGATCCTCGACGATCTCAAGATCCCCAATCTCAAGTATGAAATTCTTGAAGCCAACGAGCGCGTCGGTGGTCGTATTTACACCCACCATTTCAGCAACAAGATTCACGACTATTATGATGTCGGGGCCATGAGATTTCCGAAAATCCCCATCATGGACCGCACCTTTGACCTGTTCTGCAGAACAAAGGTCCCACTGAGAGACTATTACTTGAATGGAGGCGACCAGTGCCCAAAACTCTTCAACGACCGACTCTTCTCAAAAGGCATTGACCCATATCACGTGAGCAAGGCCAATGGAGGCCATGTCCCCGACGGCGAGGTCGACAAGGACATCGCTGGCGATGCCTTCAAGCCCTACAAGAAAGCCCTTAAAGCCGACTTCAACAAGGGTTGGGAGAAGCTGATGAAGGTCGACGGCTTCAGTACCCGAGAGTATTTGAGGGTCGGAGGCAGCGACGGCGAGGAGAAAAAGTACGACTACTTCACAATTCAGTGGGCTGAGACCCAGAACACATCAACCAATCTCTTTGACCAAGCCTTCTCTGAGAGCGTTATGGACTCGTTCGACTTTGATTATCCTGCCACCAAGAAGGAGATTGACCCCAAGACAAACAAGGAGGAAGAGGTCGAGATCCCGGTGGAATGGAAGTGCATCGAGGGAGGATCAACTCTCCTGACCGATGCCATGCAAAAGATGATTTCCCAGCAGGTCCAGACAAAGAAGCGTGTTGAAGCCGTCAACATTGACCGCAAACAGACAAGCGCCAACATGTCGGTCAAATGCGCCGATGAGGTCAAGTCTCGCACAGGGTACGACGCCGTCTTCAGCACCACGGCACTTGGGTGTCTCGGCCGCATGGATCTTCGATCGCTCGATCTAGACCCATCCGTCAAAGACGCTATCCGCTCTCTGCACTACGACGACTCTGTTAAGGTCGCCCTCAAGTTCCACTACCCTTGGTGGATTGTTGACTGTGGAATCAATCACGGCGGCACAGCCAGCACTGACCTACCTCTGCGAACTTGCGTGTATCCCTCGTACAACATCGATGACGGCGCAAAGAATGAAGCTGTTCTTCTCGCTTCATACACATGGGCGCAGGATGCGACTCGCATGGGATCCTTAATTGGCACCAAGGACAGTGAAAAGGAACTGGTTGACGTGATCTTAAAGAACTTGGCGCGAATCCACGCGAAGGATACGACACACGAGGCCTACGAGGCCATGTACGAAAAGATACACAAAGCGTACACTGGGACGTATCATGTGCATTCTTGGTCTCACGACCCCTACACATCGGGTGCCTTTGCCCTCTTCGGAGGCGGACAATTCAGCAAGCTCTACCCCCTCTTGTCGTTTCCCGCTGCCAACGGAAATTTCCACATCGTCGGAGAGGCTTCGAGTGTGCACCATGCCTGGGTAGTCGGTGCCCTTGACAGTGCGGTTGCTGCTCTGTACAAGTTCCTACGCAAGGAGATGCTGTGGGGTGCCTTGAACAAGCTGAGGAAGAACTGGAATGTTCCCGAAGAGATTGAAATTGGTATCAACGGAACCGCTCATTTGCAGGTTGGGTATGATGCAATTCAGAGAAAACTGAGGAAGCTGGAAGCATAGATGTATGCATCTCGGGTGATGTTTTAGTAATATTATCATCTCATAATGTCTTAGACAACTGTGATTAAGTGAACGTGATGTATCAAAACATGCAGGTCCAATAGCCACTAAATATCCATCTTTGAAAACCTTACCTGCTGTAGCCTCCGTCGCCCATAGCTCTATCGCTCTCACTGGGGCCCTCGCTGCTTAGTCCAGGTTCTGACTGGGATTCATCATCGGCTGATGACTGGGCACTCTCCTCTTCCGCGGTCTCATCATCTCCGTCGCTGTTGGGACTCTGATTGGACTCGCTTTCTACGTCACTAAGATCATTATCAAAGCTCTCAACCTTGTCGCTACTCTCCGCATTCGTAGCAGGGCCGCTGTCCTCCTCGGTGCCATTGTCGCAAGTACTGTCGCTAGAACTTTGCTGATTATCGTCTTCGTTGTTGCTTTCCTCGTCTTTGTCCTCAAACTCGCTCGGGTTAGAAATATCCTCGATCTCCACATCACTGCTGTCTCTGAAATCCTGCTCATCATCGGAGGAGTGATCAATGCCACTGCCGTTCATGACGTGGTCTTCATCACTAGTAGACCCGTTCTTGCCATCACCCATGCTAGCGTCATCATGATGATCAGTTGCCTCGGAATAGTCGTTGACTTCTGAGGAGTCGCCGTCTGTGTCGGTCACTGAGTTGCGACGAAATGCTTGCACCCAGTGATTGGGGCTAGGCGTAACCTCTTCCTTTTCGTCGTCATTGGATGAATCCATCGTTTCTAATACGGGTCCATCCAAGCCCGAGGAAGAGGCACCTGACTCATGGCCAGTTTCGCGTTCGCTGTCACTGTTGCTGCTGCTACCAGGACCCTCAGCGGCCTTTTGAATGCCTGGCTCCCCCGGTTGATGTTCTTCCTCGCTCGAGCTGGATCTGATGGCGTCGGAGTAAGTTGGGAAGGGTTCGCTTTCCTGTCCTGAGGAACCTCGCCCGAGGCTAGGTCGGAGGGGGTTGGTGGGGAAACAACTAAGATTACACCCTGGTCATAGTAAACCGTAGGTTAAACGAACAGCCTTTGGGTGAGGCGCTGAACTTTAAAAGTTGAACTGGGATCGATCCTGATCCTAGCTTGTAACCTAGGTTTGAAAATCATCATGCCTGTCTGCCTGTCCCACCACCTTGGACTATCCTACCGTACCGCCGCTTTTCAAACCTTGGTCAAACTTCTTATAGACTCATGTTGTGTACACTGATCCGCTTTGCTCCCCCATACTCATCACCAATCTCGAATCCTCCCAAACAACTCTCTACATGCTTGCGTTTTCTCGTGCGCCCGCGCTCTGGTTCCTCTTCCTCCGGACTTGAGGTATATAGCTCTGGGTCGTCTCCGTAATCATGCAGTCCACCATGATAACCACTGTCAATATCCGAAGAAACATGAGGCTCGCCAAACCCTTCACTCCAATCATGTTCGTCCTGATCCCCATCACTCGCTGGCCTCGGCCTCTTTGTTGGGCTATTACTCCTAGCTTTGGCCGCTTTAAGAGTCAATTTACACTTGTCGGGATCCGTCCTGTCAATGCCATACTGTCCTGAATCCTCATCCCACACGAGGAGCAACCGGGCCTCCTTAGTCATGAGAAGGAAATCGCGAAAGATATTTGGTGAGAAGATGGTCCACGCAAATCTCGCAAATAAACATTCCAGAGACGCCGCATATATGCCGGGATATACCTCCCGGTTGTGCCAGAGCTTTTGTAATTCGCCACCTGGTATTGAAGTGAAGACGTGCCCTACAACAAGGACGTCTGATTGTGTTGTCGACGTGGCCGCGGAATCCGTGTTGAATTGTTGATCTGTCCGAGATGCTTGGTCATGAGCATGGTGCTGGTCTCGGTCCGTCTTTTTATCTTGATTCTTATCGTTGTCCGTTTGAGCAACATGTCCATCAACTCCCCGGGAGCGTAACGGCAAAGCCCTCTCGTCCTGATGATCCGGCTTGGGGACAAAACAAAAATTCCGCTCATCAAACATCCTGTGGATATCTGTGCGCAGAGGAACCATGTTTACTGATGCATTGACTGCGTCTGTCGAAAAGGACGAAGCCCTGCCATAACTGGTCCAGATATTAGTTTGGGCGTCTACGCTAAAAGACTCGGGGTACTTACTCGCCCATTCCATTGTCATCGTACCAGCTCAATTCTTTGACGGGTACAAGGTGGGCGGCGTCAAGGCTCAAACCACAGTCGGTGAAGACGCAATGTCTCGCCCTCCCATGTGCGGCCCCGCGGAAACGAGGTCTCAGTCTTTCCCAGCAGGGCGGAAGATTATTATGAGGAAACCGCCAATCGCGAAAGCGACCAACGACAGGATATGGATCGTCTATCGAGGCTGAGCTCCGAGTCTCGGAAGACCGAGGGAGACAAAAGAAGTAAGCCCGCTCCCGGAGAATACCGTCTGCTGGCGGCTGGATTCTTGTCCCGCCGTCTCGATCGAACGAGAAGTACCCGTCCCACCGGTTTCCGGTCAGGACGCCGCAAGTCGTATGGGCGATGTCGTAATGAATGCCCCCATCGTCCAGGGCGGGCAGGGAGATTAGAGTATCGCGGATGGGCGGGTGGGTATTGGCTGAAATGGGTGTTTTCCCATAACCGGGATGGAAAAACCTGATGACATGGGGAGATTCGATGGCATCTCTATCACCGCAGCGACTTGCATCGTCGAAGCGCCGGCGCAGATTCAAAGGCATGTCGTCGAGCCGCGATCTTGCAACCAAGCTTGGGTTTGCGGTTGGTTTGTTTGTTTATCGTGACGTTGCTCAGGCCACTACAGCACGTGATGATTAGTCATGCCGCCTTGAGAAACCCCCAACTTGTTCATTTTGCTTGACGACATTCCCATCACTATGCTCAATTCAAGTGCAAGCCGATTTCCCAACATTCAATCATAGCACCTCGTGCCTAAGTCACGAGGCCTGTTTTTAATTAAATGGCCAAGAGTTGAGTTTCATTCAGACGGAATTCTCAGTTCTTCCGCGACTCTCTCGTCTTATCTTATCTTATCTTATCTTTACTCGCCTCCCGGGTAGTACCTTGAGAAATCGACTTTGCTGGATATTGGCTCTGAGGTCACTTCCCTCACTGTCTCGTATTGGCAGCTGAGTTATGGACAATCCACCCGGGGCCATTCAATATCCGGGCTGTCGTCTAATTATTAGAGGCGACCTTGGTCGTGTCAGGTAAATTAGTCTATTCGTTATACACAGTCGAACGTAATCCGAGGCTGGTTGTCCTCAGCGACTAATAGTTCCAACTACCTTTTGTTTTCCCGCACAGACAATCTGATTTCCAATTGCAGCTTACGGAAACACTTGTCCTATGCGTGCCTTTTATTGAATGACCTCATGTATCAAGCACAAGAATGTCTAACATCCAGCAAGGGTTCCTCCATTTTACTGCCAAGCCCCCAGCGTCCCGCCATCTCTCCGGCAAAAAGCGGGGCAGCTGTGAATCTGACGGGATAACCACGGTTAACAGCCAGGATTTGGCCAGGAATCTGGCACAGGCCACGTGACTGCTGGATGACTTCAAGCCACACCAACCGCCACAACCAGAACCGACCGACGCCCTAGACCCGTTTCGACTATTCTACGACCATCTGGTCTGAGTTAAATGTCGCCTCGAGACCTCGATGCGATGTCATGTTCTATCGTCAATCATGCTCAATCAGACTCACCTGGTCAATGTCGCTCCGTACTGTAAACAGCCGGCTTCTTCCACAGCTGCCGAGAGTCGTCTGCGAAACCATGAAACTCAAAGGGGAAAGTATTTTATACAACCTCATATTTTGCTTGACGTAACAATTCAAAGTCGAAATACCAAGTAGCGTACCTCGAGTCAATGAAAAAAGAGGATGACCAGGAACGGAATCTAGGAGGCACAGGGTCATGCGTAGGCAGACCCCACTCGTGCAACTTCCAACAACATAGCAGTTGTAGTTAAACAGGATCAGTCCCTATTTTGGAACAAGAAGTGAATTTTATCTACGCCTTGCCTATTTTAAGTTGAAAAGTACCCAGTAAAAAAAGTCTTTTAACAGGACGTGAAGCTCGCTTACAGTCTGGGGTCATGCTGTTTCACTGTTGTCGTGTCATTTGTCCCGCCATTTCCTTCAGTAACCTGAGCATCGCCAACATATTAACCAGATCAGGACGAGTGAGACAGGCGTCGTGTTCACTTGTGGAATACTTGTAAGCTACGGACTCAAAAAAAAGCCATCAGCGTGGACCACTCCAACAATATACGCCGTAGGATAGGACGCTTGTATCGGCAGCACATCAGTAGAAAAAAGATACAGTATCAGTCCCCTGAGGGTAAGAGTTAAGGTGCCCAGTTTCACCATAAGGCGGTTCAGTTTAGGATTCCATCCCAACCATCACCTCGCCTTGCCCTACTTCGCTCGACCTAGATTGGTCTCGCCGTGTCATCATCATCCTCGCTCAAAGCCAGCCAAGCATCCAGTGTACCACAGGTGAACACTAAGTGCGGGTATAAGTTTGACCATAATGACTTTCGCCTGCGACGTCTTATTTGCCTGTGGTTCTGCTTTTGCTGGTTAGCGCCCACTGACACGGCTCCGGCAGTTAACAGTTCGTGGGCAACCAGTGGTTCTTCGGTAGTCATGTGTTCTGGTAGTCGGAAGTTCCCAAGTCCCATAGCCTGTCGTCGAGGCGGCCAGCGGAGACTGACCTTCAGGGCTATACGCCCGCCACCTACAATTTCATCGCGGCGCCTCAACAGCCTGGGCTGAAGAAATCTCTGTTGGCTTGGCTATGTAGAGTCTGTTTAGCCATGGATAATGATTGTAGCTGAGGGCGCAATTTAGCCTGATAGCTGCTCACGTGGCGATAAGCCTGCTGTTGCCTGCTGCTAGGGGATCTTTATCTGTCCGCCTGCCATCATCATGGGACTTGGTGTCGTCGACGACGTTGGTACTTGTTTCGGCCACCTTCCGCAACTACACGCCCAGGTCGCCCCGAGGACCTTTACTGCTGAGGCAGTCTTTCTGCTTTCTCACCCGACTCAGCTTTTTCTGTCTAGTTGTGTCCCGACCCAAGCGACTTTGAGGGTGATGTTCAGTGTGTCCAATAACCAAGTTATTTGGTTTGCTTGGTTGTGATTGGTTGATTACGTAACAGTCAACCACAAGTAAGACCTCCTCCGACCAACCACAAGCAAGCCTTTTTGGCTTACTCGAGTTAACTTGAAGTTACTCGACTGAGTTACCGGATTGGGAAAGTGGCCAAGAAAGTCTAACCTTAATAGGGTAGGCTAGGAAGACAACGCACCCTGACTGGCCCAATCTTTAAATGAAATGGGTCAGGATCTTCTTTTCTCCTCAACCCTTTCCACGGAGCCGATGTTGCCA
>JABCKD010001103.1:0-45500 GCA_013186415.1 Fusarium sp. NRRL 66088 | reverse complement strand
CCTCCCACCCCCCCTGACGGCACTTGCAAGTTACATACATACATACAGACAGTACAGACAGACAGACAACCAACCCACGATCGAGCCCAGCGACTCTTGGACGGCAGCACCGTGGCCGATGATAGCTTCCCCCGTGTGACACATAGCCTACGTCCATCATGTCGTCCGCAAACAGCATCAAGGTCGTCGCCCGGTTCCGGCCTCAGAACAAGGTCGAACTCGAGTCGGGCGGAAAGCCCATCGTCTCCTTTGATGGCGAGGACACCTGCAGCCTCGACGTATGTCAAGAATCTGCCTCTGCACCGCCTTGAGTGCCTCGATGCCCCTTTGGCTAACCCGTTTTCCAGTCCAAGGATGCGCAGGGCAGCTTCACCTTTGACCGAGTCTTTGATATGGCATGTAAGCAACAAGACATTTTCGACTTCTCGATCCGCTCCACCGTCGACGATATCCTCAATGGATACAACGGAACCGTCTTTGCCTACGGCCAGACCGGTGCCGGTAAGTCGTATACCATGATGGGCACAAACATCGACGACGACGACGGCCGAGGTGTTATTCCCCGCATCGTCGAGCAGATCTTTGCCAGCATCATGTCGAGCCCCGGCACTATCGAGTACACCGTCCGAGTCAGTTACATGGAGATTTACATGGAGAGGATCCGCGATCTGCTCGCCCCCCAGAACGACAACCTGCCCGTCCACGAGGAGAAGAACCGTGGCGTCTACGTCAAGGGTCTCTTGGAGATTTACGTGTCGAGCGTCCAGGAGGTCTACGAAGTCATGAGGAGAGGAGGAAACGCCCGAGCCGTCGCCGCCACCAACATGAACCAGGAGTCGTCGCGATCCCACTCGATATTCGTCATCACCATCACCCAGAAGAACGTCGAGACCGGCTCGGCAAAGAGCGGACAGCTGTTCCTTGTGGATCTGGCTGGTAGCGAAAAGGTCGGCAAGACTGGAGCGAGCGGACAGACCCTAGAGGAAGCCAAGAAGATCAACAAGAGTTTGAGTGCCCTGGGAATGGTCATCAACGCCCTCACCGACGGCAAATCCTCGCATATCCCCTACCGAGACTCCAAGTTGACCCGTATCCTCCAAGAATCCCTCGGTGGTAACAGTCGGACGACACTGATCATCAACTGCTCCCCTAGCAGTTACAACGATGCCGAGACACTCAGTACCCTGCGATTTGGTATGAGAGCCAAGTCGATCAAGAACAAGGCCAAAGTCAACGCCGAGCTCAGCCCTGCCGAGCTCAAGTCCCTTCTCAAGAAGGCTCAGGGGCAGGTCACCAATTTCGAGAGTTATATTTCAAATCTCGAGGGCGAAATTCAGCTGTGGCGTGCTGGTGAATCTGTTCCTAAGGAGAAATGGGCGACACCCAAGACTTCCGACGCCGTCGCTAGAACCAAGGCCGACGCCCGAAGCTCGACACGACCCTCCACACCCTCATTAATAGCAGAGAGCCGCTCAGAGACGCCCGCGATATCTGAGCGCGCTGGCACACCCAGCTTGCCGCTCGACAAGGACGAGAGGGAAGAGTTTTTGCGACGAGAGAATGAGCTGCAGGACCAGATCTCAGAGAAGGAGTCTCAGGCTACGGCTGCGGAGAAGCAGCTCCGGGAGACAAAGGAAGAGCTTGTCTACCTCAAGGAACACGACAGCAAGGTGGGCAAGGAGAACGAGAAGCTCACGACCGAGGTGAACGAGTTCAAGATGCAGCTGGAGAGGCTCACTTTTGAGAGCAAGGAGGCACAAATTACCATGGACGCTCTGAAGGAGGCAAACTCGGAGCTTACTGGGGAGCTTGATGATGTGAAGCAGCAACTCCTTGACGTCAAGATGAGCGCCAAGGAGACGGGTGCTGCCCTCGACGAGAAGGAGAAGAGGAAGGCTGAGAAGATGGCCAAGATGATGGCTGGCTTCGACCTGGGCGGCGACGTGTTTAGCGAGAACGAGCGTCACATCGCAGAGACTATCGAGAAGGTCGATGCGCTGCACGAGCTGAGCGCAACCGGCGACAACATCGCGCCCGATGAGTTCCAGGCTCTTCGAGCTCGTTTGGTGGAGACACAAGGCATCGTCCGACAAGCCGAGCTCTCCATGTACAGCACCACTTCCAGCGAGGCCGACTCAAGACGGAGACAAGAGTTGGAGGCTCGTCTCGAGGCCGTTCAGCAAGAGTACGAGGAGGTTCTTACTCGTAACCTCGGCCCCGAGGATGTGGAGGAGGTCAAGGCTCGACTGGAGAATGCCTTTGCCAACCGCCAGACTGCCCAGTCCCAGTTTGTGGATGAGCTGAAGGCCGACATTACGCAGAAGGCTGCCGAGAACACAAGAATGAAGACGCTGATCGATGACCTTCAGCAGCGCGTCAAGGCTGGCGCCGCGGCACCGATGGCCAATGGCAAGACGATCCAGCAGCAGATCGCCGAGTTTGACGTCATGAAGAAGAGCCTCATGCGTGACCTTCAGAACCGATGTGAGCGTGTTGTCGAGCTCGAGATCTCGCTGGATGAGACCCGAGAGCAGTACAACAACGTTCTCCGATCGTCCAACAACCGGGCGCAGCAGAAGAAGATGGCCTTCCTGGAGAGGAACCTGGAGCAGTTGACCCAGGTCCAGCGCCAGCTCGTCGAGCAGAACTCGGCTCTCAAGAAGGAGGTTGCCATTGCTGAGCGCAAGCTCATTGCACGAAACGAGCGTATCCAGAGCCTGGAGAGCCTGCTACAGGATAGTCAGGAGAAGATGGCTGCTGCCAACCACAAGTATGTATCTCCCTGTTTACCCCTTTTCGGTCGAACAGCACTGACAGTGTATCACTAGGTTCGAGGTTCAGCTGGCTGCGGTCAAGGAGCGTCTCGAGCTTGCCAAGGCCGGCAGCACTCGTGGACTCAACTCACCAGGCGGCTTCAGCTTTGCCAGCGCCGGTAGCCGGATTGCGAAGCCCCTCCGCGGAGGCGGTGGCAGTGATGTTGCCCCTGCCATCCCAACCATCCAGAACCTCCACCAGACTGAAGGAAGCAGTGGCAGCAGCAACAAGCGAGCCAGCTGGTTCTTCAACAAGTCATAGATGTGAAAGAGAAGAAAAGGAAAAGACACCAAGAGAGAGAGAGGTACCTCCCTGCTTTTGCGTTGGGCACGGCGTTGCGAGCAGATCTGGTAGAAGCCCCCATCATACCCCCATCAAACAATGCCCCGTTCGATAAAACTTCCTACTTGTTTCTTTCTTGTCTTGATTATTTTCCCTTGTCCCCTCGACTTCCCTTCTTGCTAGACGAGGGCCATAGAGGATGGGGAGGCTACGATGATTTGGATTTTATGACATGCTTCGCAATGGGACTGGGGAAGGTCGGATGATTGTTATAGGGACGGCGCTCTAGGCGCGAAAGACGGAGGCCAAGTGAGTTTGGTGAGAGGAAGCAGAGAGAAGAGCTGCCGAGCAAAGAAAGCAAAGCAAGCAAGATATTGCACGTGTGGAAGTCTTTTTTTCACGACGACGCAGACGCAGGTAGCTCAGGCATGAAGTTTAAGAGAGTTAATGAATTGAGTTTCCAACCGGGTTTGATTTGGTTACTACAGCGGGACTAGATAGACAAGACAAGAAATGTGATATAGTGGTATTGTTTTTATCCGAAGGTGCACACTCCTCAGTGTGCGCTACATAGGTTATACGTAGATGATGCTCAAGTAGATGGTAGAGTTGAGAAAGCCGTGAGAGTGAGTTTTGAGTGTTTACAGAGAGAGGACAGTTTAGTTGCCCGTCTCGCCAGAGTTGCCATTCTTGGAAGCAGCAACAAGGCCGAAGATGAAGACCTGGAAGCCAACAAAGGCACCTAGAAGCACGCTACCACCGATGGTGACACCGAGGATCTTGACATGAAGCATGATGATGCGGCGCCAAGCAGCCTTGGTGAAGCTGGACCAAGCGTCAGCGATGCTGGCATAGCCAGGTCCACCAACGACAGCAGGCTCAACCCTGCCGTTGAAAGAACGGTCGAAGGGGACGATGGTGTCCTGGTCAGCGGGGAGGAGGGAGGCCTGGATGCGGACGAGAAGAACCCAAGCGGGGATGAGCAGGATCATCTCGCCAAAGAGAAGAGTAAGACTGGCAATGAGGATCCTGAAGGAAAGGTTGAACGGGTCGCTGATCCTCGTGATCTGGAGGGCGTTGATAACGAGACTGCAGAGGGCAACGGTAACCTGGCCAGCGGCCCAGAAGATGAGAGTAGGCTTCCAGGCAGCCTTGAGGGTGGTCTTGAAGGGGGGCAGACGGGACCAGAAGCTGAGGGCAGAGGCAGGGGTGATGACCTGGTGAATCCAAGCAGCTCTGAACTGGACGAGAGCGACGGAACTGACGAGGCCACCGACGAACACACCGACGCCGTAGGGGAGGCAGAGCGAGAAGAAGCCCATGATCAAGGCGCTGAAGATGGTCTGGACCATGAGGCAGGGAAGGCCACGGAAACAGGCGCGGAAGCCGCCGTGAGATCGGACGAGACGGAAGGTGGCCCGGAAGGACGAAGTGACGGGCCGGCCGTCAGTACCGGGGCCAGCGACCTGGACAGCCGGAGCGGTGGTGGAGGAGTTCTTGGGGCCGTTGGCGAGAGGCTCAACGGGGAGGGGCTCGTAGGCGGGAGGCTTGTCATCCTCGATCATGGCAAGGAGGGGGAAGACCTTGCCGAAGGTGTATTCGAACTAGAGTCATGTTAGAGAGGTTACATACATGAGAGGGGTTGGATGGGGGGAGACTCACGAGGAGGATGGCGGGGATAAAGACAATGTAGTTAAGGATGATGATGAGGAATTCCCAAGTGAATTGAGGCGACTTAGGGCCGTTGTCTTGGGGGACATGGCCGCGCTCCCAGAGGACTCTGCCTACGTGAGAGATCATGATGATGGTTAGAAAGAGCGAGATATGGTGTGGCTATGAAAAGAAGAGAAAAAGAATAAAATAGAAAATGGCGATGGTGTTGATAGAAGAAGTAAGTAAGATGATGGGTGGACAGCCTCGAGTTGGAGGAGGATGGTTAGAGATCTAATCTCAGGGAGGGGAGGCGTTGAATGACCTTTATGGGGTCCATTTTACAGTGAGAGACGCCTAGTCTTAGTGGCGCTGCAGGGGTCCGGGGTGGGTAGGTGGTGTTGCCTGCAGGCAGTGAGGTACGTAGGATGGTGCACAGCCTCAGTGGCCATGATGGATCTACACATGGCCCCCATGATGGGATAATTTAAAGATGAAGGCGTGTTAAGAGAAGATGTGAATGAGTTTAGTTTTGTTCTTGAATATTGTTTTTAATGAATATGTGATTCTACTATTACTATCATCTCTACGCTTTTATTGTGTCTCTTGAGTTGCAGTGACTGAATCTGCCTTGTGTGAATCATTACTTCGGCCATTGCTGTATTGGGTAATGAGCGAAGGATCTTTACCCTCGTATGAGGACAAATAGGACAGATGCATTAAAGGGTAATGAGAGAATAAACTGTACAAACATTTACTGCCAAGGCAAGCATCTGTAGTTTATTGAAAAAAAATAATACCTGAGAATTATTATAATATTCTACTTTTATTCATCTTCTTTAAGCTCATGTCCGGTGCATCCGCTCGCCTCCTTTGCCGGCGCCCGGCGGGTGTAGAAGACGCGACGACATTCCAGCGGAGCCTTGAAGCAGCCAATGACGGGGATTTTCAGCCCGTGCTTAGTGGCGGCGCTTGGGTCGAGACTCCAACATAGGCGAGACATTCATCCTGACACATGTGAAACAGCAGTATCGACCAACAGCTTCCTCACAATGAGTGATTACATTTATTTCGAAACGTCTATTGTCAAGTATTGACATGTTGCTGAATCCCAAAAGACATGCTATTCTAAATTACGTCACTGATATTTTATAGGTAGGCTGAGATCATAAGTCCTACCTAAGGCAGATCGAGGCTTCAGAGAGTGCCCCGCAGCACAGCACCTGCAGGGCTGACACCCATGGCCCATCTCTTGCCTAACTCGGAGCTTCGCTGTCAACCTTGAACCACCCACACGCAACCTCAAGCTCGCCTCTCAAACCTCAACGCATCAAGCCACACCAAACCTCCACATGTCGTCGGCTCCAGAGATACCAAACCTACTCAGTTCACTCCGATCCGCTCGCGGTGGCGGACGTGGTAGAGGTAGAGGTAGAGGCGGTCATCACGGTGGTGGCCCCTCATCCATCACACACGATGCCACCATACAGGGCACCGACACAGACGCCTCGGTATCGAGGCTGAGCGCTGTTGACCTTGGTTACCTCGACGATCCGTATGCTCAGTTCTTTGTGCAGAGCGTCGACGGTCCTCCTGCGAGACGTCTCCCAATCATCAATCGAGGTGCGCGGCTAATTAATGCTATGCTTGTGCTGAGCTCTCGACTAAACGAGCTAACTTGCAGGAACATATACTCGGACAATTTCTCTCGACACTCTAGTAGATTCTTTTCTTAACGATGAGGATGGTGGTGTTGAGTCAGGTTCTTCACCAAAGCAGATTGTGTCGCTGGGTGCTGGCACTGATACTCGTCCTTTCCGGCTATTTGCATCAAAGTCACGGCCTGGTCTGGTCTATCATGAGATTGACTTTGAAGTTGTCGCATCCAGAAAGTTGCGGACTGTACAGGCTTCGCCGCTACTGAGGAATATCCTTACGAATATCTCCAACGATACCAAGAGCACATGGTCAAGTCGACCAGCTTCAGGGGGAGAGTATTACTGTCATGGCCACGACTTGCGGAACCTTGGCCCGCGCAAAGTCAAAGTTCCTGACCCAGACGAAGAGTCCCCTTCACAAAAGGAGCAGCCTGAAATCACCCTCCCCGGCTTGCGCAACGATATCCCAACCCTTCTTCTTTCAGAATGCTGCCTCTGCTACCTCAGCGCCACGCAAGCAAGCGACGTGCTATCCTTCTTCTCCTCCCAAATCCATAGCCTAGCAACCATCATCTACGAGCCCACACATCCAGATGACGCCTTTGGCAAGATGATGGTATCTAACCTCGCCGCTCGTCGCATTCAGATGCCGACACTGGACAAGTACCCCACGCCCGACGCTCAACGAACGAGGATGAGAGATGCCGGCTTCGAGACGGTGCACCACATGACGATTGAGAAGATCTGGGAGACGTGGGTCTCACCGGAGGAGAAGCAAAGGGTTGACTTGTTGGAGGGGTTAGACGAAGTGGAGGAGTGGAAGCTGCTGGCTGCGCATTATATCGTTGTCTGGGCTTCCAAGGGGAACGGCTTTGGGTCGTGGGAGAGTGTGGGGGGAGGGGCTTAGTCTTGGGGATGAGCAAGAGAGGATATTCGAATGATGTTGAGGAGGTGGTTAATGGTTCAGCATTCCGACTATTGTGACGGATAATCTTGATCATTGACGAAACATGCATTGCATAGGCTGGCTTGGGGTCTTGGTGATGCAATACTCGTAACGCCGTCCATTCCAGAGTCGATTGTCGACTTGCGTGCAAGTGTTCCTTAAAAGATGTTGAGGGGTGTGTGCTGGGGAATCCTGGTGCCGTTAAGCATGGCCCTCGACTTCTTGGGCCTCTGCTGAAGACGTCGCGACGCCTCTTGAACGTGACGAGGTTCAATCGGTGTCTTGCCTTCACTGGGAAAGTCAAAGAGGGCTCCCTCATGCTTCCGCTTCTTGGGAGCGTTTTCACCACCACCAGCCCCTGCTCCAGCACCAGCACCAGTCTGAGCCCTAGCCAGATCCTCCTGCTCCTTGACCTTGAGGGCCATCTCGGTGAGGGTCTGGACCATCTCAAAGGTGAGGAAACCGAGAATATCGACGATATCATCTGACGGCTTGCTGTCCGTGACAATTCCGAAACCCGCCCACTCTCGGAAACGCTTTCCCTTGCGGTAGGTGAAGGATGCCTGACGGTACTCGGACCACGTGACGTACTCCTCCTTGGTCATGGCCTTTGTCCGCTCATCGGCCTTGCGCAGGCGCTGCAGGGTGATGTAGTTCATCTCCTCCTCCTCCTCATCTTCTTCCTCTTCACGCTCGGGTACTTCAACGTTGTAGTAGGAAGAGGGCTCCCAGGGGAGTCCTACCTTGGCCTTCTTGTTCTTCTTGGCAGCCTCGTCGACAGGACCGCCGCCAGCCACGACTCCCCCGACGGGATCATCTCCCGCGGCGATGTCTGCGTCGGCGCCCTTGTCGTCAGAGTCCTTGACGTTTTTTCTCACGTCCTTCCACGAGAGGAAAGTGCGCAGACGCGACACCTTGGCCTGGTCGTGACGGATCTGGAAGATGAGGTCGTTGATGGCGATTGACTTGGAGCCGCGCCGCGAGGCGTGCTCTGTGCAATTACGGAGCTATACATTCATTCGGTTAGCTTGCATTTTTCTGATCAATATGATGGGAATGATAATACTCACGAGTTCAATGACTTGTTGGCGGACGATATCCTCAATGATGCTCGTCGTCTCAACCGGTGGTTCAGCCGTCTCGCCAGAGACGTACATCATCTGGCTAATCTCCTGGCGATACTTGTACGCCTTGCTATCTTTTGAGTCGGCCATTTTTAAGAAAAAATCCGGGGGAGAAAATGATATGAGAGCTTCTTTTTATTTAGAAGTTGAGGTCCTGAAGCTGTGTTGTTTGTGAAAAGTCGGGATGAATCGTAATAAGAAACAAATGAGAGAGAGCTTATATAGATAGGTAGGTACTCAGAAACTCTGTGATAAATGTCATGTTTGTTGAGCTGGGTGCTGGGTAACGAGCTAAACCTAAAATGGATGAGGATCCACCCTGTCACCTGAACCAAGAAAAGAAATAAATTATATTTTAACTCCTATATAAAAGCGTTTCTTTTATAATCATAAGTTTTACCTACATGCCATAATTTTGTGGACTAAACAGGAGTGCCAGAGAAGTGTGCTGTTTCTTCTTCTTCTTAGGCCACGAGCCTCTGCCTTTGTGAACCTCAACGTCTAAGTACCCGGACATGAAAGGAACAATAAGAATCGCCCATCATCTAGGAGAACCGAGCCTACTGTAGCACATCCAAGTCATCAACGTTGATAAGGAGCTCTGGTTGTGAAATTAAAAAAAAATTAAAAAAATCAAACTATAGTCATTATCCCTTTATATTCACCTTATTGATGACTTGGTCAGTTTTATAGTAACACTTCGTAGTCTCATAAATTCTCTAGGGCCTGCATCATGATTTTTAGTTACGAATGTTACAAGAACATAGGAAATGAGAATCCGGAGCGACAGGCGTAGCTATCATTGGGTTTCTCGTTTTCTACTTTCCTGGCTTCTCTCTAGACTTTCCAAATTTATATAAAATCATTACATTAAAACCTTTATTCCATCACCATCACCTATTGTCGTGACTCAGTGTAAAAGCCCGACGCCGAACAACCGCATCGTTCTCACACAATCGTGTTCCGACTCTCTGCAAGCTCATGGGTATATCCTCCTCACTGTCACTGTCTACGGCCTCCTCAACGCCCTTCTTCTTGCGTAATTTCTCCCTAATATGCTCTGCATGCCCCCGAATTGTTCGTGTTCGCTGTAGTCCCGTAGTCCTGCTGTTGTCGCCTAAGAAGGCTGCTGGTGCCGTGGCTACCTCCTCCGCCGGAACCCCTGCTGTGCTGCTCTCGACGGTAGGAACAGAAGCCAAGGGTACGTGGTTCAGATGGGTGCGCTGACGGTAGTTGCTGTATTCAGGCTTCTCAAGCAGTCCGCTACGGAAGGCGTTGACCCCTACGAGAAGCTTGACAAGCTCAACAAGCTCCTCGAGATACTCGATAATCTCCATCTGACCTGCAGTGCTCGCGTTCCAAGACAAGAATCGCTTCTGTGTGATCAAGTGAGCAACTTGTTGAGCTAGTTCGCCATTCTCATCAAACACAGTCGGTACACCACCGGCAGGTGTGTGAGTGCCGCTCCGCGACGCCAGCACTTCGCGGACGTGATTGACAAGGCGGAGTTGGGCGAGACGACTTGATGGAATGAACTGAGGCAAGGGCTGCCATGTTATGAGAGCTTCGTTCACTGAAAAGAGAACAAGCATGATACTGGCAGCCACGTTGCGTCGATATGCGTGGACCTTGGGGTTCAGGTCCTCCAAAATCGAAGAGCCATATTCCTTCCGTAGTTGAACCACATTATCCATCCTGTCAATGATCTGGTGCAAGACATATACAATCTCTTTGTAGATTGGCTCAAGCGGCTTGAAACTTCCCTTGAGACGCGGCTCGGTCGTACAGAAGGGAAGAAACGTCTCCGCCGCAGCCAGCGCACCGCGTGCTTTGCTTCTAGCATGATTGAATCGTTTGTGAAGTCCTGGGTTTCGAAAGTCGGGCTTTATCGGACTGTCTAGGCCAACTGCCATTGAAGCCTGCATATTCTGTACCTGTTTGACAGAGGCTGAGAGTGATTCAAGCAGTCGATCCCGTGCTCTGACTGGGAAAAGCAGCATCTCAACGAGAAGGGCGACTGCTCCTCCGATGACAAACGCAGTCAATCGCTTATAAAAGTTTTCGTAGGCGGTACCAGAACCGTTCATGGCAGCTAGAACTGGTTAGTACTTGCTTCAGTTGATATAAACGGTGGAAAACATACCAAGGGCGACGACAACCATTGTCACTGTGGCCACCATGCCAGCCTTGACGTATTTTGTTCCAAGCTGGATATAGAACGACGGAACTATGCCAACCACCAGAATAAAAACCATGGCCACACGACTCCCCCTCCCTATCTCGTAGGAAAGATATCCAAGGACGCAGCCAAATATGACACCAATCAGACGGATAAAGAAGATGAAGAATGAAGTGCCTATAGCCACTTCAAAGACGAGAATCAGCTGCATGGGCGCCCAAATACCGCGGACCTCCGCATACCAGCCGTTCCAAGAAGCCACGAATGCAGGCCAGCTCACAGAGAAGACAGCAAGAGCGAGCTTGAGAGCATACGAGATGTCGTCTGAATCCTGAATCCACTCAAGGGCGTCGGCTGCTTTGCCCCTGAACTTGAGAACCTTGCTCTCTTTGCTCTCATTTTCGGAATCGTTCTCTGGCCTGGCCTCGTCTTTTTTGGGTGCAGTTTCTTGGGTTGTTGACCTCTCAGGTTCCGCAAATCTGATCCCCTTTTCTTCGTCCTTTGGGTCTGGTTGCTCAATATGTTCATCGTTTTTCTTATGGTGCGTCTGGTTCCTGGCCTTGGAGCCAGGGGGTGCTTTTCCTCTGCGAACCTCCTTCCGACCTGTCTCTGGGAGGACGAGACCATCGATTTCACCACCGGTGGCCAACCATTGCCGGATATTGATATGCTTGGGGAACCAAACGGACGATTTATCATTCCGTGCCTTTCTCTCCTCGACAACTTTTCGAACGTGACGCAACATCTCGAGGATATGCATAGCAGATTGACGAAACGCAAGAACAAAAGAAGAAATGAGGAACGTTTCCATCCGAGGCATGAAGTCGATGCTGTGGCCAGTTTCATCCAATGCAGAGCGTCGAAGCTCCATCGCGCAACTGGCGTCAAAGTTGGCGATAGCCTCGTTGAAGACGTCGATCCTAAAGTCCAGTTCCTGCAAATGAATTCCTTTCGGAGCGGGTGCACCTGATGGCAACCTAGGCACATCGTAGCAATAGGCCAAACATACAATGACCAAACGCACCGCCTCTTTGAGTGAAGCCTCGAACTCTTGAACAGGCTCACGAATCCTCTCTAGGATTGACTCCAGCAGACTGGCGCTGCTTGCCTCGATCTCTCTGAGCGGCTTCGCATTCTGAACTCTCCGTAGGTAGTCATCAAAAGTAGACATTCGCTTGATACCGCTGGCATCGCTGGCGAAACTGTCGGTTGCCGTGAGATCATCGTCATCGGAGCGATCGTCGTTTTCCAAAACAATGAACTTGTTCTCACAAGCTCCAATGACAGTTATTGTGCTCTGAACGAGGCTGCTCATGTATGAAGTGCTCAAGGGTTTCATGCTACTCGGAGGAAGAGCCGAGATAGAGACTTCATAGTTGACCTCCCTCTGAGCAGCCTTACAACGAGCAAGACGAGTACGAAGCTTTGCCTTTTTGCCCGTCAAGCTGGCGACTGTTGTAAGACCAACTGGGACCGTCGAGGCACGATAGCGCCCCTGAGCTGGTTTAAACGGGTTTGGAAAGCCGTCCAAGAACTTTCGGAAGCGGCCTTTTTTGCGTTTCGGTTTATCGGGAGAGCTCTTGACCGTAGCTGTCAGGGTTAGACCGACTGGGTGTAGGTCTTGTTGCGAATCGCCGCCGGGAGTGACGAACCAATGGGTGGCGCGAGTAAGAGTATCCATGGTTTCGCAAAGGGCATCGATGGCAGAGAGACCGAGAAAACTACTCGACAACTCGGGGAACATGGATATGTTGACCACCACGGTAACACCGCCACCAGCAAGGAGTGGGTAGAGGACATTGGTGAAGACAGTCAAGGTTACCTCATGAGCGCCCCCGAGGAGTACGATAATACTGGCAATGAGTAGGAAGGCGACGAACAAGAAGATACGTGGACTCGAGGATCTCACGTAGCCATGGACCAGAACGGACACGAGCAGGAACATTGCTCGGATAGCATAGGCGGCTGGCTCGTTACGTTCGAAAACGAGGCTCGATAGGAAGAGGCCAAATAGGGACCATCCAAGTCCTAACAGCGATCCTAGCAAAACCATAAAAAGAGATTCGATCATAGTTCCCATTCGCTGACCAGGATGAGCAAAGACGGTAGCCATCGGGGCTAGAAAGGTCGAAGGGCCGAAAACGGAGACAGCTTTGGGAGTAATGACAATGATAACAGCAGCGGTACATGCAATTGAGCATTTCACTATGCGTTGCCATAAGTCATTCGCTTGGTAGTCGCCCCAGATGACCGTACACAGCCTCCGGAGGCGCTTGGTGAAGGTCTTCATGTTGGTTGTCTTCGCGATAGCCATATTGTCGTTGAGGATGTTGATACTAGTGAATTTGCGTGAGAGGCGAGTGTCATCCCCTCGACTTGAGTATCGACGCCTCGAGACTCGCGTCGTCGTCAGAGATGGGAGGAATTATTTGGACATAGAAAGCCATGCAGAAGAGACGAAGGGTCCTGGGGAGCGTCGAGGTGGTATCGATTGAGGAAGCGGAGCACGATGGGCAGTAATAAGAAAAAAACAAAGATGGTCGATGCGTTGGGCGGGAATTCAGCAGGATTTAATCATGAGAGTAATGCCAAACAGCGGGGGCAGCGTCTCTTGGTGTCTTGGGTTTTCGTGTCTACCTAGGGACCCCTGCGAGACTCGTCATAATACGCCCAAGACCATGGGCTAGGGCATTAACTGGCTCCTGGATATGGGTTGCGGAAGGTTCTTGGCTTGTGAGCTGTCAATGTAGCGTCGCGTCGCGTCCGGTGATGTTGGAATGAAAGGAGGAGGCGAATGAATTGGGGAGGGGATCTCCGAAAGAGGAGAGATAGCATACGATCACGCTACGGCAGACGGAGGAAGGCGCGTGTGACTTGGTTGCTGAAAGGCAAGAACCAAGATTGCAAATAAACTTGTTAGTACAAGAGCAAGCTATAGACGGTTACCAACACTGAATAGATGTGTAGATGCCCAGCGTCAATTTCTAGCAATTCAATTGATAAATAAGCCTCTTTAGCAACAAGGAAACCCAATTCCAACACTTTGCGGGGAAATGGCAGTCACTTTTCGACACGAGCGAGATGCAGATCCATTGCGATGCAGATGCAGATGGTGGAGAGTTGCGACTTCCGGCCACTGGAGTTTGGGGTTCTCCAGGGTCTCCAACGGGTTGGCCTTGCAGCCCCTCAGTGGCTGACCCCCCCTCCAAATCATCGCCCAATCAGCTGTGGTCGCCTCTGCAGCCTCCTATCCTTCGCGCTCCAACGTCCCAACTCCATCGGTTCCGGCGCATCCACCATCCCGCTATCACGAGCTTCACCTCCACGAACTGCATTCTTTCTTTGATTGAGCTTCAGCCTCGCCCCATTCTCCACGATGCTCTCCTTTATCCTCATCCAGAACCGGCAGTGAGTTAAACCGTCAGCACCAATCTCTGTGCCCAACACATTGCTGACCTCTCTTTCCAGGGGCAAGACTCGTCTAGCCAAGTGGTACGCCCCTTTCAGCGACGAGCAAAAGATCAAGCTCAAGGGCGAGGTACACCGCCTCGTGGCGCCGCGCGACCAAAAGTACCAGTCCAACTTTGTCGAGTTCCGCAACAACAAGATCGTCTACCGTCGCTACGCCGGGCTCTTCTTCTGCGCCTGCGTCGACACCAACGACAACGAGCTCGCCTACCTCGAGGCCATCCACTTCTTCGTCGAGGTCCTCGACGCCTTCTTCGGCAACGTCTGCGAGCTCGACCTCGTCTTCAACTTTTACAAGGTCTATGCCATTCTGGATGAGGTGTTTTTGGCTGGCGAGATTGAGGAGACGAGCAAGCAGGTCGTGCTCACGCGGCTGGAACATCTGGACAAGCTAGAATAAAAGGGCGAGGTTGGATAGTGCTGGTGCGGAAGGAGACGAGTAATGACCGGAAACTCGGTCGTGATACCCCCCTTCAACCTGAAGCAGGGAGTTTTTGTACATCAACGGGTGGCAGACAGGAGTCTTGGCGTTGGAGGAATAATTCATCATCTCGTTAATATACCACCACAGGTAACTTTTGACTAACTCATGTCTTGCACCCTTTGACTTGCATAATCTCATTACTCGTTTCGACCAAGCATGGCCACTTTCTATCCACATGCGCCCTCCCCTAAATCACCGCTTCAAATCTGGTTCAATGTCCCCTCCGCAGTGGGAGATCTCTCTATCGTCTGTCGTAACAGTGGTCTCGGTCAACGAACTCGAATCAAGCGATACATCGGTGCCGACATCATGAGGTGAATCGTCGAGGTCTGAGACTGGGCTTATTGCTGGGAACAAGGTCGGAGAGCGCATATCTGGGGTGTTGTTCTCGAGATAGTGCCAGAGGATTTCGAACTTGTCAACCGACGTGGACTTTTGTCGTTTCGGTGCCGGCTCCTCTGACTCATCTGGCATCTCCAGCTCCTCGTCTGGTGTCTCGATGCTCGGGATTGGGATGTCCCTTGTGGGCCAGTTCTTTAAAGCCCACGTCAACCGGGCTTTCTCTCCTTCTTCTTCTTCTTCTTCGTATTCCTCTCGTTTTTTGACTCTACCAGCCCTGTTACTATGTTTCGGGCTCTTGACATGGTTAGTACTAAAACACGTAAGTAAAGTTGACCAGCTTACCTTGGGTTTGTGCCATGAGCTCATAGACTCATCCCACTGCTCACACCGAGCCGCTTCTTGACGGGAATCTTGACCTTTCGCTATCAGGCTCTCGCCATTGAACTCGGCAGCGTGGTCTTGCTTTGAGTCCATGGTGGTCGTCGATGCGAGACTGGAGAGATCAGGGCGTCGTGGAGAACTTGCAGGAGGGCGGCTGCGCTGGGTGTATATAATATGCAAGGCGGGACTTGATATTCTGCAAAGGATTATATGCCGACTTGAAGATATATATAAGTAGTATGAAGAGAGAGCTGAGAAGAGTTGCGAGGAAGGTTGTGTGTTGAAACAGTGATAACTTCAACTTGTTGAAGGAGGGAGAGAACAGAGCTGGCTCCAACTGAGCCGTTGGACGGTCCCTTTATATATAATACGTGAGTCCCGAAACGAAACATTTAATTTTCATCTTGACCTCGTTTATTCTCAGAGGTGAGGGGCAGAGCTCACTGATATACTGTCAAATAAGGCGACGACGGTTCGCCATCAACCGGCTGGCCATCACTGTTAGCAATCAAGAAGAGGCATCACTGCCTAAAAAAAAGAGAAATATAGCAATCAAGCAATGATTCAGCATGCTTCTGGATGTGGCATTAGGTACGGGAACCTACATGGGTACCTCTTCTTGCTCGTTTGCATTCTCGTTTTCACGGCCTATACATTTGTCGTATGAGCTGCATGGCTGCCAAGATTATGAACGTGCTGAGTCTGTAATGCAAAATTTACTATTAGTTATTCTCTGGTATATTTATGAGCCATCCTAGCTCCTTTCTAGCAAGCCTCTTGTTTTTCACTGCTTTTCCAAATCTCTACGGACTCAAGATCGTGATGGTGGTCCATCTCAGTGCGACAAGTTCTAAACCTACAATCAATCAAAGCATAGATAGGACAACTAGACTTTACAAGTATTTAGAAACTCAGTGTTTCACTGTCCAACAGGTCGCAAGGTCAGTACTGAAAGGTATTGATGTATTGCTGAATCACGGAGTGATGCTAGTAACGCAAGGTTTTCGCATCACAGGCGATGCCACATATTTCTTCTCATGTGTAATTTCTCATCGGCGTTGTAGTCGATAAGGGGCATTGCCCCTTCGTATGACATACATAACAAGAGTCACATCCAAAGTGTGTACACATTGTGAACTTTATGACTCTGAGTCAAACTGGGCCTGCTCAAGCTGGAGAGAAAAGATCTCAACGCCTTGGGTGTCACCATGGCCATGTCATATTTAACCCTCCGGCTTAGAGGTCGCTCATTCAGATGAAGTCAAAACAAAACTCCATGGTGTCATACAAAATTCAACAAGAAACAACATATCCCGCGTCACCGCTTCTTCAACGCCGCAAACCTCCTCTCCAAATCCCCGAGATCTGGGATCGACCCTTCAGGCTCCTTCCGCGACGCCGTCTCGGCTTTCTTGCTCGGCTTCAGCTCCACAGATCCTAGAGTCACCTTGGGATGCACGTTGTCCGTCGTCATCCGCGGCGGCGTCACCGTCAGCGGACTAGTAGGACCCCCGCCGCTGAGCTTCTTGACTGGTGTGTTTAGGACTGGATCCTTGGGTTCCGCTGCCAGAGGCGCCTCGAGGACCTTTTGCTTCTGTCCACCTGAAGGTTTGTCTTCGTCGTCTTCGTCGTCGTCGAGGAGCTCTGGGGGTGGCGAGACCGTCTCCCGCTTGGGCCAGTCGACGCCGTAAGCCTTGGCGATCTCCTCCAGGTACCCAACCACAAGCTCCTCTCGAGGGGGCGTGACGCTCAGCTTCTTGACCACCTTCTCATTGACCTTGCCTTCTGTGTTCTCCGTGGCCGACATGACATACTCCTTGCCATACTTCTCGGCCAGCAGCGTCCTCACCGTTCCGAGCTCTTTAATCTCTGTCTTGGGCGCCGCGTAGATCAGACTCACGATAGCCTCCTCCAGGCCAGGGTCGACCATGTGTCCCTCCATCAGCCCCGCGCGCGCAAGCAGTAGTTCGCAGTACAGCTCGAGCATCTCGTGTAGCTCGCTAGTGATGTCGGATCGGATGATGTTCTCGACGCGGATGCGGGCTGAGTCGATCTTGCCGGCCTCGAGGAGCTGGGCCATGGCCCTCCGCTGGGTCTTGCCGAGCTGCTCATCTCGCTGTTGAACCATGCGGAGGCGCGCGATGGTGAGCTTGAGCTGGACCTTGAGCTTGGTCTGCGACGATGGGCGTCAACATCGATAGCTGCATCGCTGGGCGGCTGTCGCATCATGACAATGGATCCATGGCGGGGAAACGTCCATGTGGGGTGGCTTAGAGGGGGGGAACTCACCAGCAAAGAGGCACCAGGCGCCATGATGAACGAATAGGAGGGAAAGGAGAGAGGAACTGGAGAGAGATTGGATTACAAGAGAGGGATGATGTAGCGTAGCAGCGGGTATAAAGTAGAGAGAGTTGGAGACGGGAGTGTGGAGGGGGAAGAACTGGAGCCTGGGACTTACAACAGCCTGGGCAGCCCAACCTGACTCTTCCTAGCGCAGGCTCCAGCTATGAGCTCATTCCCGTCGTCTCGGCCCCACCAAAGCTTCATCCAACCTCCGCCTCGGCCATGGACTATCCCAGGCAGCCTCATAACTTATATAATAGTCACGATATAAGACGCGTCACCTTGTTCGTAGACCTCATTCTTTACAAATCACGGCTTCTTCTGTAATTATTAAACCCCCCGAAACGTGGGGAGCCTGCCCTGTCAGTCTATCTTTCTTGGAGCAGCTTGTCAACTGGCTTCCACACCCTCCCAGGTAGCCAAGTCCATCCCATCCCAAATTGTACACGTCTCTCCCTGCCTACAAAAAGCCATGATATGTATAACCTGCCCGTCCCAGGGGCCGCCGCACAGCTCCAGATAACCTCAAAACTGAGGTCCTTCATCGCCATATAACGCCATGTCCCGATCCCACAGCCGCGGATTGCCTGCTTGCTAGCACACCCGCTGCTCCTGTAGCAAATGTTTCAAAAAATGGCGTCGTAGTTGGTACACTCCCTCTCTACCGGGGACTTGCAGTCATTGCTGAAATCTGCATCCTCTACTCCATGTCGGCGTCCTCTGCAACTGGCGCAACGCCGTCAATTGCCTCGCCCGAGAAGACCTGCTTGCCTTCATATGTCACGCGGCGCCATCCGCACGCCTCCTTGTCGTCTTTGATCCACTCCATTGTCGGGAAGTAGTGGTCATTCTTCTTCATCGTAATCACCCATGGCACGCAGTCAAATGTGACTGCCTTGAGCCGGAAGTCTATATCCTTGTTAGCTTGTTCATCCTCCTTACTTCGTCAGTGGTCTACTCACAGGTATTGTCAGGGATCTCCCGGGTCGCGGCGATAAACGAGTCCAGATCGGGCGTCGAGGTGCCATTGACATGCGTGATAAAGTTGGTCGGGGCAAGACCGTACTGATAGGCCGGTGACCCTCGAATCCTACTCGATACGTAGACCTCGCTGTGCAGCTTGCTGATTTGCTGTCGAACGGCCTGGTGAGGCCTGTGCAGGATGGCACCGCAGAATGAGACCGCATGGTCCGTCTCCACGTCATCTGCCGCGACGGTAGGCAGCTGGAGATTCATCTCCTCACACTCGCGAACAATGACGGCGTCGAGGACTTCGTGCGAGTACATGACATCAAAGTCAGAGATGGTCGTGCACATCTTGCCGTTCAAGGTCAAAACAATGTCTCCCTCGAGCAGCGAAACCGGGTGGTTGACACGCTCAAAGGCCCGCTTGCTGACCATGAATAGCTGATGGTGAGATCGATTGGCCTGGGTCACCTTCTTGATCCATTCATTAGAAACGCCCATGACAGATGCCTGAGACATCTGAATCGACCTAAACTCGACCGAGAGAACACGAAGCTGGGGGGTAATGCCCTTCTGGATCGATTTCACCACAGGAAGAAGAGTCTTGGTGCCTAGACCAAGGTAGTACTCTTCATCCCGTTGAGAGCATGGCGACCGCTCGCCAAGATACGACAGCCACAGAGCCTGGACCGTGCCGTCAGGGGCTACAAGCACACCACTGTTGCAAGATGAGCCCAAGTTGCTGTCAATGGTAATGGCATCAACGTTGACGGCACGGTATCGGGGAGCTCCCGAGTTGGCAGGGATGGCTACCGCGGTGATCTCGGTGACATTGGTAGAACCATGCACAACACGGCCGATTCGGTTATAGCCAAGGAAGTAGGTCTTGGCACCCTGGGTAAGTACTTCGTTGCTCAGTCGTGCACTCTTGACGGGCGCATCAACCAGCGAGGTATCGTACTGAATAATGGCATAATTCTGGAGAGGATGAAGGAAAACCACCTTGCCGTCCACGATGATAGAGTCGGCGATGGTCACGGTGATGTCGCACAGGTCGTAGGGAACAATGGCTCTGGAAATCAAGACAAGACCCTTCTCAGCATCAATAACCAGACCCATACCCCAGCGTCGGTTCTTGGGGAAGCCATCGAGCTTCACAGGCATGGTACAGTTGATGTGCACAAAGCTGCGAATGAGATCCGCGATACCTGGGTGAGGCATGTGATCCAGTTCGATGAAAGAGGCTGATCGACGGACAGGGGGCACAGGAGGCAGGGGGTCTCCCAAGTCGGTAAAATCCCAGAGGCCTGTCTCATCGTTCCGGACTGCCAGCTTCATCTTGGAGGCCCAATGGCGGTCAATGTAGACAACGGTTGTGTTGAGGGTGTGCAGGTCACGGAGATGCTTGTAAGTGACCACCACCCTGGCCCGGTCAGGGATACCCTTCATCACCTCGATGAATGTCTTCAGATCCGGCACCTTCTTGTGATCAACAGTCTGAACAATCCAGCCATTGTCAGCATTGTCAAATCGGAAGGATCCAGCAGACTCGCAGACGAAAACGCCTTTGACGGCGACGGCATAGAGCCGAGCCTGCTGGTAAGAAAGATCATGGAAACTGGCACCGGCTACAGAGACGAATCGGTCAGGGGTGATGCTGTGAAGATCGCCAACCTGAATATCCACCTCCACATCCTGCCCGCCACGCTGGAGATGAAGTTTGATGGTCTCGCCAACGTTGGAATCCAAGAGATCATCCAGTCGGATAAACTGGCTGATGAGCTCACCGTTAACCTTGATGAGAACATCACCCTCCTCAATCTTGCCATCCGAGGGGCCCTGGGGAAGGACAATTTCGGCCACAAGCATGTTGGTCACGGTAGGGAACTCCTTGCGCATCGCCGCCTCCCACTCGGGGCTCAGGCCCAGCCTACGGCACTCGTCGAACGGCTTGAGAAGGAACTGGCACTGGATATCACCGCGGGTGACAGGCTTGCCAGCTTGGATACACTGAAGCGCGCGCAGAGGCCGGTCCAGGGGTAGGAAGTAATCGGTGGAAGCGCCATCAGATCGACCGCCAGCTTGCAGGGCGACTGCGCTGCCATCCTTGTTGACGACTGGACTGCCTGAACTTCCTCCACTGGCGGCGGCGTTGGCCTGGTAGTAACACGTGTTGAAATCGCTGTATCCCTCGCCGTATTCGGGGGCGTTTCGATCGAGGCGACTGATTACACCTGATAGGATACTGAGCTTTTCTCCAGCATCGTTACCAACGACTCGAATCTCGGTGCCAACTAGAGATGGACGTCAGCGTGTCTCGTGACCGAAGGTTCTCGCCACAGCTTACCTTTGGCGAGATCTGGTCGCAATTCTAAGCCATCGACGTGCATGTACTTGATCGCCTTGGGATCGTATCGAAGAATGCCAAAGTCGTGAACTGGGTCGCGGTAAACGGGGTAGCAGTCGACCTCCTCATGGTTGTCGAAGACCAAGTGGCCCCAGAAAGGACCAGCGCCGACGACATGGCGGTTGGTCAAGATGTATCTAAAGCATCCGTGTCAGCTTCGTCCCTGTCGCGTCATGACAACAATGCGCCGCTCACCCTCGTTCAGAGTCAACAACATATCCAGTAGCTTCGCTGGTCAGGGAAGGGTCGGTATCGAAGGAGCAGGTCTGGCAGAAACGAATCGAGACGACGTTGCGAACGACCTTCTGGATGGTGTCCTGCCATTCACCAAGACTCCCTGGCGTTCCAATATACATAGCGGCGTGAGGATGAAGGTCGTCGGTGAGGTCGGAGTGGTCGTCGAATTCAACAATATCGGGTGTGTTGTCATCAGGCGAGAGCTTTCCGTTGACTGCTCTCTTGGCCGGGGGGACCTGGTCGGGCGAACCCGGGGCCTTCCTCTTGGCCCTTGCCGAGGCCGCGGCGCCGTTCATGACGAAAGGCCTCTTGAGATCGCGACGGGAGACGAGACGGCGGCCACGAGCAAGAACACGGCACTGAGGGCGGGATTCGAGGGTTCGAAAGGGGACGTGGACGGGGTGTCGAGATGTTCGGCCTGGGCCGCAGACGGGGCGCAGGGCCAAGGGTCTCAGTGACAGGGTCGGGATCCGGCGCGAGAGAGGGCGACAGCGCATCCAGAGCGAGCTGGGAAACGCAGATGGGAAGGAGAGGAACTGATGGAAATAAGAAAAAAAGGATTGAGGATGGGGATTTAGCAGCGCATGTGATGGGCGACCAGGCTGAGATCTGGGGAAAAAATATGCATGTCTTTTGCCTTGGCTGCTAACAGTGGCAGTGGGTGTGGATCAGCAGGATTATTCAGGCTGCATGGCTGCTGCTGTTGCTACGCTACGTACCTACCTGCCTAGGTACGTAATAAGAGTCAGGTCCCTGAGTGTGTGTGTGTAGGTGTGGTGGAGGGAAGGGTTGGTGTGTATGAGGGTCATAAATGCTACTTCTGCAACTATTCACGCACAATATGAGACGTTGTCAAAGAATTGTACTCCGAGGATCCGAGGCACCATGCTATTGTCCTCGTACGAGTCTTTCTGACAACCAATATGCACGTAGCTTGCAGCTCACAAAGAACACCCACCGCCTTCGGTTCCCACCTCAACTTTTTATGTCCGCCTCCCACTAGCTCGGCCGCCCTCTCTGCAGAGCCCACTACGCTACAGGGGAAATGACACCCAGAGCCAGCTAGACCAGGCGCTAACCCCAGCACACCTCTGCCGGGCCCTGGCCTAAAAACCAGCGCCCGCCAACAAGGTTGTACCTTATGTAAGGCAACGCCATCGTGCATATGCACTCACCCATTCCCCGACCAGCCAGAGGGTGTGGACGCCTCAGCCAACCAACTTCAACACCAACAAAGAGCATGACCAGTCACTCGGGGCTTGAGAGGGTGGGTGATTGAGACTTTTGTCCCGCTTTTCGAGTTCGCTTTTCGCTTCTATCAAGGTTCAAACAGGTGAGGTTGAGGCGCTTGTGCTCATGTATGTCTCATCCAAGCTCTATCACGCTTCTTTCTATAATGCAACGCTTCGACTTTTAAATGCTGCACCTGACCCTCCAACGACCGTTGAAGGGGACAAGATGTACGAATATCATGGTTAACCAAACCTGCGCTTTTCCATCCAGACCGCCGTTCGTGATGTTGTGCCACCCCATGCGGTCGAGCCTGCGGCATCGACAGAGCTCGCTCCTCGATCCACGGGACCATGTCGTGCATGCATCCAAGACAACAGTTGCCGTCCGAGACACGGAAATAAACGTGGATGACTTCCGCGCCACACGATCCCGAAGCATCGCAGCTTTGTTGCACCGCCTCCCGATTCCAGGTGACCCTCAACACGTCTCGTGCCATGACTTCCAGGGGTATATCCTGGATAGCTCGCTGTTGTGTCTGTCACGGAAGACATCGTACCAAGGGCCTTCCTCAAATCCCTTCGCGTCGTCTCCGCGGCATCGGCTCGAACAAGGCATCCATCGAGGCTTGCTGCTTCTCTGGGGACATGCATGCCGGCCAGTGGATGAGATGTCCCCGTCTCTTCCTCACAAACCGGCTATACAGGGCCCAGGCGCAAAAGACTGCTGTAACGCTGAGTGCTGTCGGGTTGTGGAACTGGTCGGGCGACGAGAAGATGATTGTCGACGTGTACGAGCACATTTCAAACAGGTTCTGCCAACTGGCTTCCACCGCAGAAAAGGCTCCCCGGTTCTCTGCTTCAACCTCCTATATCGGCTGGGAGTCAGCAATCTTTGCAACATGATACATTCAAGGACCAAACTAACCTCCTGAATTATGATCTGAGCTGATAGGTCAAATCCCCATAGTCCTACTCGACTAAGCATCGAGCCACATACAAGACCAAGAGTTGATATAAGGACGTTGTCCGCATACCTCCAGAAGATGGAGATACCAACCGCCAAGCAGCCCAACTGCCAGCTTGAGAACCAGAGACCGGCACGAACAGGCCCAATCTTGGTCATCAACCACGGTCCGATCCAGGTGGCCAAGACCTCGAATGCCACCGAGACTGTCCTTGCCACAGCAATTTCTGTCGCAGTGTATCCACTCGATAGTAGATAGGTGACCATGACGCCACCGAAAGACAGGACCGTGCAGTATAGAAGCGCCACTGCGAAGGAAGGGATAAAGACTGGGTGCTTGAAGTAAAGGCGTAGGTCCCGGTATGACTTCTTGGCACCGTTCTTTAATATCGACCATGGTCCTTGGGTAGGCTGTTGGGGATTCTCGTCATATTGTGTTGCAATGGTGGGTATCGTCTTTGGATGCTGCAGCTCCGGTACTTGATGGTATACCTGATCGAATAAGCACATGATCTCGTTTATGTGTTGTAGTGGACTTACTCGGGCAATAGTAATGTACTCAACAACAACAGAGGTGCAGTTCATCACTAGGTTGACAAAGATGGCCGTTTCCGTAGAGATGCCATCCATGATACCAATGAAAAACGGCCCAAGGAGCTTGCAAATAAGATCAATGCGTCTCATTTGGGAATTCATTGCTATCAACAAATTAGACTACGTCCGTCGAAACTGGGGACAACTTACTTCGAAGTGCTGCAGCGTCCGATTGCGCAACGACAACGACCTAGAAGTCGGTTAGGGATTGGCCTCAATTGCTCTTCCTTGTCACTTACCCAGTCCCTCTCAACTGACACCAGGTTCATGATGGCGGCCAATTTCTCAATGCAGGCCATGAGGACTAGCAACGCCAAGAGGCCAGTCCGTAGCCCGTCAGAGAGGTTCTGGACTCTCCCCAAGACGAGGAAGATGGCACAAGAAATAGCGACAACAAGCCGTTGCGAGACTAACGACTCAGTATACCCAGCTCGAGCCAATGGCTGCTTTGAGTGACGTACCAATGGACAGCCTCATGGTCTTGAGACGGTCCTCGCGGTCAATGTACTGGCCAACCCACGATGACAGCGCGATTGCAGCGGCGCCGCGCGCCAAAGCGTAGACTGAAAGCGGCATCAACGTCCCGGGGAAGATGGAGGCGAGATAGAGGACGCTGCCAAACTCAAAGACGCGCGAGTTCCATGTCGAGAGGGTGTGCGAGACATAGAGACGGCGAGCGCTATGGCTAACCGTCCAAGTGTCGTCTTGGCCATCGGAGGTAGCGCTGCTGCTGATGCTATCGCCATGGTGAGATGATGGGCTCAATGATGAAGCGTCGCCGTTTGGTGATGTTGAAGATGAGCCAAGTAGAGGTGTGGTTTCTTGGTCGCCGACACCGGCGGGTGTGGCCATGGCTTGGTTGGTCTGATACATGCCGGGCAAAAGAATTCTCGCAAAATTGATATTCAATTAACAAGGCATGGCTAGAGAGTGAAGCGGTATAACCATCACGGATTTTAACTAGAAAGAAAGAAAATTAACCTTGGTTGAGGTTTCATCAAGGAAAAGTTGTTTGTCGCCTGATTCCTTCCCTTCGGCTTGTCTGATTTCCGGCCCCATGACATGTTAGTTCCCTCCACTATCCGGCCCCTGTCACTCAACCATCGGGTTCACCCCCGACATTTCGGTATTTCCCCATGAGGGAATGTTAGCAACTACGTACTCGTTTATGGCCTTGGTTGTTAGGAAGGGATTACTGGAGGCTTTTGAGTTGAATCAATGGTTCAACTGTTTTTGATTCATAATAAATCCAAACACACTGGTCAATGGCTCATGTGGAGGGAGTTGAGACTTTTGGTGAGACATGGATCACAAACGCCAAGATTTAGAAGACTTGGACGTTTATTAGGGATTTTACCATCCTACAAGATACTAGGACAAAGCAAAATATTAATGATAATAGGAATTAAAATCAAACATAACAAGAGAATGTTTGGCATCTCCATACACTAAACGTGGCTTACCTTTGTCAACTAAGCCATGGTCAGTGGTTGGTCCACCCTTGACCAGCAAAGACAAAAGAAATCCAACAAATCAAAACCAAACTTGGTTGGAAGAAGAAGTCAAGTAGTGGACTCTTCTTTTGAAATTCCACAAGCGTGATTATCCGTCTTGGTTGTCCTGGCTACTCATTCTTATGTCTTGTCTGTTCTCCAGTCTAGTCAAACCAGTTTCAAGAGCCCAAAGGTCCTTTAACACCTTGGAGACAAAGTGTTTCTTTAAAGATGGTTATAATCAGTGGTTAGGGCAAGCCCTTTAGCATTTCACATCTCACACATTCTCACTTGCTGATTTAACGGGCTGTTTGCATTTCACCTGGCTGCGTGACTAGATCCGAATACGGTACTCCCATCCAGACCAGGACCACTACTTCTGCACCTCCAGCGCCGTTCAGTTCCAATACTCGATGACTATTCTTGCATGCCGAGAGATTATGACAGTAATGTCAGAAATAGCAAGTAGATGAATTCCTCCTCGGCTGCACATCGCTTTCTCCCCTTCATTCCAATGTATGTTTGCCAGTAGTGGCATCACGATGATCGTGTGTTTGGGTCGAGGTGACTCTAGACCTGGCCGTGCTCAGGGTCAGCCTCGAAGGCGGCCTCATCCTTGACCTGGAAGTCCTCCAGATCGGCAGCCTCTGCCTTGATGGCCTTGGCGGCACGCTCAGGAGTCTCGGCTATGGTGTGGTCAGCAGTGTCACATGTGGTAGAAGAGAAGTCGGTAACATACTGTTGCCTCGCTTGCGAGAGCCAGACTTCTTGGGGCCGACATAGGTGCCATCATCGTCATCCTCGGAGTCAACCTTCTTGTTGACCTTGCGCTTGCGGGCTGGGGAGAGAGAAGTGTTAGATTTAGCCAGGTGACGACAAAGCAAGACACTTACGAGTAGCCTTCTTGACAGGAACGCTGGGAGCATCACCGCCATCCTGCTGCTGCTGTCGGAGAGCATCGATCTTCTTGTTGACAGCAGTCCACTGGTTCTGAAGGGACTTGACAGTACGGCCAGGCATCTGGACCTCGGACCAGTTGATGCCCTTGCCCTCGGGCTTCAGCTGCATGATGATTCGGAGAAGAAACTCGTTCTGCAACACGTTTGGGTTAGAACAGGATGGATTAACAGTGAATCTAGTACGTTACCTTGGCTTCCTCAGTCCAGGCGTTAGCCTTGCCGGTAGGGGTTCCCTCAGACATGATGAACGTTGGTGACGACCGAAGATGGATAGAGTAGTTGTGTGCGCAGGTTGCTTCTTTGCTCAAGCAACGGACAGTTTGCTACTGGGAGATAGTCGAGACGGTGTCAGCTCAAGGATCGATGAGCAGGTGAAGAGGGGAAACACAGTGGAAGGAAAGCTGCTCTCTCACCTTGGTAGAAATCGAGGCAGAGTCAAAGGTAAATCTGCCAAGCGAACTGCGAGATCGATACTATTTTTCGAGTCAGCAGTGAGTGACGTGTGAACGAAAGGATAGAGAGTGAAGAAGAACGCACGAAGGGAAGAGAAGGTGCTCTTGTGTTGTTGTGAAGAGGAGAGAGGTGGAGAGAAGGGGAGAACGCAGTGTGTGTTAGAGAGTGAAGGAGAGCAAAGACTTCCCCGCTCTGCTAGTACCTAAGAGGGAATTTTCAGAGTAGAGAGAGCAATGCACTGAGCCAGCACTGGCACCTAGTCAAGTCCTATTGACCCAGGAGTCAAACGGGGGGCATTGACAGGCGAACTGGCCCAAGTGAAAGGAGTTGTTTGAAAGGAACAAGCAAACTTACTGCCAGGAAGTTTATCAACAACTACAGTGTCTCCCTAACTTAGGGAGATTTTGGGACAAGTGAACGATGTGGTGTGGTGGTCAAGTGTCAAACAGAGTGTGTGGGGGATGAGAGAGCGTAGTGCAGTTCGGAGAAGCTATTCCCACAGCCACCCAGCCTACCTATATTTCTAGACTTTTCCCAGGCAGTGAATCATGTTCTCAGAATAGGCACAACTACGGAGACTGTACAGGCCCTAGCGGGAGACAAAAACACAATGCTGGTGGAGAGCCATGGAAGGGACTTAATGCTTTGGATGCGGCTGTGTCTTGGTACACCAATATTTCCATGTTGCGACAACAGGTACAGCCGGATGAGCGCATCCACAGAGTGATTGAGGACAGAGGGACGGTGCCAAACATCATCCCAGAGTGCTCAAGGGTCAACTACTACATCCGCAGCCCAACCATCAAAACTGAATTAACTGTGCACTCACCTCTCTGAGTCTCGAGTTTTATGTCTCCGGCTGAGAGTCGAAAACTCTCACACTTGAATATACATACATACGCTACTCAACCAGTAACTATTCCTACACAGTTGGACCACACAAGCCCTTCAGGTCCATTACCACCTTGTCTATTTCTATGCGCTATTCATACCATCGTATACACGTCCCGGAGCCTCATCTCCGTGAACCACACCCTACTTACTCTGGAGACCGTCGTAGAAGCTGTCCAGTATTAGTAAGGGCGAAAACGCCCCCAATGCCAAACCCCCATCGCCAAGCTACTACTAAAGATAAGCCATAACCAGGATCAACCGGATCGCTCGCTCCCATGTGCCACACGTTCGCCTCGAGCTTGTGTTGTTATCTTCCTACCCAGATCCTGAACCAAGCTCCCATCGCTGGATTTTCCCAGAAATGCTAGGAAATCATCTCTCCGTCAAGACATTCATGCTCTCCCCGTCTGTTGTAGACAGCATCCCATCTTGCCATCCCATATTGACGCATAACGACACAGTAGACAGCCCGCCCCCCGTTCGCTGCCAACTCCACAAATGCAAAACCAAATCGCTTACTTCATCCTCATACGAAACGCCATGAACTCTCGGAATCGATGCTCGTGCTCTTCACACGCTGCGCTCCAGCGTCTCCGGACGTCCATATCCTGCTCTAGCCAGTTGTAGTACTCTTGAACATCTGCATCGCCACGGGCCTCTAAAAATGAGTATCCCTTCTCTTCTCTAGTACGCGCAATGTGCGCCTTTCGCGTGGCAAAGTGGTCGACGACTTGACTGTTGAAGGTATCCCAAAGACGCATGTAGCTTTCGAAATCTTTGACGTACTTCTCCCAAGACACCACGTTCGGCTGGGCTCCATTGACTGCTGGGAGTTGAGGAGCAACAGGGGGTGATGGAAACCTCAAAGGATGGACCTTGGGAAGCTTGATGGAAACATCAGCCGAAGCCTTGCTCTCAAAAGGCAAGTTGTCCTTCATATCCGCAAAGGACTTCAACCCTGAGCTCTGATGAGCAAACGGGGCCACATTTCGCAAGTCGGCGAAACTAGCCCGGAACTCTTCACTATCCTCTGATCCCACATTGTTGGGGTTCACCGGTTTTCTCGGGATTTCCAGCGGCTTGTCCTTGCCATTCACATTGTCCACGTTGCCAGGTCGCCACTCAGGTCTAGAAGGCTCAACGTTGATGTTTCGAGGTTCGTTGAATGCCGGAACTGTTCCCGCTGCAATTGTTGGTTCAGAGGGTTGCGCCGGCTGGGCCACTGGTGGCTTGGGCTGGGGTGAAGGCGTGGTTGGGGCCGGTTGGGGTGTTGGGATCTTGGGGGGTCGAGGTGGTGGTGCTGAGGTCGAAGCAGGGGGGCTGTCGATGTCCATGGCCTGAGGGCTCTCAGCTACAGGGGGCTCTTGACCCTTTCGTCCACGCCATTCGAACACCTCTTCATCACTGCTGCTATCGTCGACTAGTGCTGAGTGACTCGGCTTCTTGGAAGCTTTGGGCTTCTTCGAGCTTGCTCGGTTAGATCGAGTCGGGGACACCGACTTTGACTGAGATGGCTGCGGAACAAACGTCTGTGGGCCAAACTTGTCACTCCATCCTTCAGGGTTAAACGCCGACTCGGGCTTGCCAGATTCCGGTCTCTCTGACTCGGATGGAACGCTCGAAGTATCTGTGCGGTTAAGGGTTGGGCGCTTCTTCGGTGACCGACGACCTCCTCTGCCTGTCTGAGATCGAGGCTTCGTTGGGCTACCTTGCTCTGTTCCAGCGTTAAACTGCCAACCAGTCGCGTCCTCGTCTTCGGCGAAGCTCGTGTTGATATCGTCGGTGCTGCTTCTTGCGAAGCGGCCAGGGTCAGGGGAGGTTTGCGCGAAAGTCTCGTCGTTGACGGGGAAACTGAAGCTGTGCAAGTTGACCTTGTTAGCACGATTCGATGTACGGGTGTGATCTGAGTTGCTGTATTGATGCTTCGTCTTCTTGGTTGAGCTTCCAATCCCCGCATTATTGATAAGCTTGTCCAAGAATTCAACCTGATGACGCTCAAAGGGGGTCAACTGATGAGGAGAATCATGTCTTCCACTGGGAGACGGGTTGAAAGAACTGGTGCCTGAGTCATATGGGCATGCGTCGTATGGATGAATGCCCGCTAGACCTGGCTCAAAACCATGATTTCTCCGACACTTGCTGGATCTTGGTGAAAAAGGAATGTGGTTGAACTTGGTAGAAGATGGTTGGTCATACATTGATGGTCCGCCAGCGTTGCTCTGTGATTGAGATGCTGTCAAGGTGTAAGCAAATATTAGATTCACGATAGGCTCATCAATCACACTTACGGGTTCCATCCCCGGGCACGTTAGGGGTTTGGTCGGGAGTTGGAGTAGCATTCTTGAAGCCGCTGCGAGTCTTCTTCAAAGGAGCTTTAGGTCGGTCCGCGGGATCTCTAGGGAGCGGCTGCTCAGGGCCCTTGCCACCCTTGGGCGCACTAGCGCTGCGTTGTCGGTTGAAGGCCTCACTATCTGAAGATTCGTCACGGTGCGTAGTGTCTCGGGTGCTCTTGGCTCGGTTCAGGTTGATGCCGTCAAAGGGGTTCGTCTTCTCACCACCATGTGAAGTGTATGGAGTGCTTTGTCGGGGATCTGCCCAGTTGTCTCGGTCTCTGAACTGGCTTAGAGGATCTGGCATTGTAGTAGGAGGTGGTCTCGCAGGAGGTGGGGGAGCTTCTTGAGGAGGCTCTTGCGGGAAGGATTGTGCATATCGCTCCGATGCTGATCTTGAGTTGTAGTTACTGCTGGCCACCGGGGGCTCATCACCCATAGCTGTACGAGGATGGAATCCCGTCTTTCTAGCACCAAACGAGGCTTCGGCTCGCTGTCTGGCAGACTCAGTCCGTGGTGGAGGGGGTGGAGGAGGAGGCCGGGGCTGATCGCTCGGCTTGGCCGGGCCCTTGCGCATGTTCTCGAATGCCCGAGCAGCATTCTTCTTTGCCTCGGTCTCCGACTGCTTCGCGGTAGGAGGGACGCCTGAAGCAAAACGGGTTTGCCATCTCTGCGCGCCTGATGGAGTCGCTCTCGGGGTCCCGTTGTTACGCCGGGGTGGTGGCGGATACTGGGCACTGACATTCGACCACGGGTTTCCCTTAACACCCGATGCGCCTGGGTATCTGTTACGAGTTCGCGATGCGTCGTACTTGGCTTTTTGCTCAGGGTCGGAGAGAATCTCATGCGCCGATTGAATTACTTGGAACTGAGTGTTGACCTCATCTTCTCGCCCAGGATTACGATCTGGGTGGTACTTTAGTGCTGTGCCGCGAGTTAGTTGACGCAAACGATTCGTATCCCAGTTGTGACAGTACCAAGTTTCCGGTATTGCTTCCTAATATCCGCGGCGTCTGCCGTCGGGGGCAGCTCTAGGTCTGCATAGTAGTCTCGGGGTGTGCCCATCGCAACGGGCTCTCGTGCGCTGCCAACAGGTTGCTGAAGTCGGTTATGCGATGGCTAAGAGATCACACCAGCGCAATATGAAAGATCAGCTCCTAATTTGTCTTGGGATCGGCATGAAGGTCGTGTCAGATCGATTTGCTGTGCTCGTCGAGTGGGCGAGAGGGCGTTGATGTTTTCGTCTCGGTCCGTTCGCTATGTAGGAATCGTCCAAGATACTATAGGTCCCGGTGCGGATTGCGCTTGGATCAAAGAGACCCTGGATGAAGGCAGGTTTGCTTCGTACCGGGGCAAACTATGTCAAGTGCTGTGTTGAAGACTGATGTCAGCTCAGGAATTGCCAAGCCAGCGAAGTGGAGGGGCTGAAGTGAAGCGGCGAGGACGATGCAGGATCAGAATCTTGAAACGAGGAAACGTAAGGGAAGTGTCCTAGGCTGCGCAACATGGTTGTCCAGTCAAGAGCCAGGTCGGGTTTTACAGTGCTCAAGGACCTCGGAACGAATGGTGCACTGCAGGGCCGTTTGGTCGTGTCCTCTTCCACCCGAGTTCCATTCTCGACATGGGGCTGCACAGATCCAGATTGGGGAGAGAGATGGTTGGCAGCTGATCCAAGGAAGCGGCATACTTACCAGAATGACGTCAAATCTTGGCCGTGAGGCAGGCTTCTGGAGACTGAGTGAAGCTGTGGAGAGGGAGCGGCGAACGATGATGGAAGGAAGTCGAGACGAATAGTAGGGCGCTCAAGAGAGGTGATGCAGCAAAAAGTGCAGAGAGGGTCGAGAGGAGGGAGCACCTGGCGCGCGCCAGAGGTGATCAGAGGTCAGGTACCTTTTAGCGATGGATGGAGGTTGATGGTGGGTGCCAGGTGTGCGGGAGGACGGTACTTCAAAGGTACTTTGTTCCCCAAAGATTCTTGATGTACCACCCAGGGCCGCGTCGAGGGGCTGTGGCTCAGCTCTGTGGTGGCCTCGCAGCGCTTTCTTAGGTCTTTGCTCGGGCTTTACAGACCCGCACGGACGGATGCCAAATGGTTTATCGGATCGGTGCTTTGGAATTCGGAGGAACCAGGTTATTCACTGTCGTTGAAGCCTTTAGGGGCAGATTTGTTCCAGGCAAAGTACTTCGGGTGCAGGGTCTTGGGCGTGAAAGAAAACAAAACATGTGGCGGGGCAGTTTGTACCGGCAACGGCAACGCAACGGACGGGGTGATGAAAGAAATCCCCGGAACCCCACTTCGGGCTGGAATGGCAGACAACAACAATTGTGAGTGACACTAGGAGTCCTCATGGACCAGATGCAATCAATTCGTATTTGATTTTTTGTATGATGGAGGGTAGATAACTTACAACTGTAAGTAAATGCCTAAACTCACTCAACTACTGCTCATCAACACCATGATGCGACGATGCATGATGGCTTAGTCTATATGCTTAATAAACCCAACAAGTAGTAATCATTACACCTTTGCATGCACTCTTTCGCACTTCTCCAAACTCAAGGGGTACAAACTTGCGCTTGGAGGCCGTACGTGGTGCACAAGTGACTCCATCATGAGAGCACTGCCACAAGTGCACTCATGACGAAGCCACACCAGCACCGCCACGCCCGGCCCAGGTTGACATCAGAGGCTTGGAGGGTGCCAGTCTCTATCTGCATGAGACCTCCCTCTGTCGAGCAACACCAGAATCCAGGGCCATCGGAACCCGTGTGGCACTGAAGGCCTCTTCTAAAGTTGTGGAACGTGTAAGCGGCCATGGTATCTTTTGCTGACATGTATCTGCCCAAAGGGGGAGAAGAACTTGTATATACAACAGCGGAACTAGGTTGCGCATGTGATCAACCCAATGCACTACCTAGCCAGCATGTGCGCAGATCTTGGACTCGATTCTTAGTCAACTTCGTCTTGAAGGGCCTGATGACACCCGGAATATAGACAGATATCGAGCCAGTGTCGTGATAGCCTCACTACGTATCCGTACGATGGACCAAAAAGCACTCGTAGTAGCACTCTCACAATGGCACGGGATCACACCAACAATGTTGCAAATTCTCGCTGGATTATCTGCCTGATAAATTTTCACCATCTCATTATTTCTCTCCCGCCTCAGCTTCACTGGCCCGCCTTCTCCGCTGCCATCTTGGCCTCCATCTTCCTCCGCGCTGCAAGGATCATCTCGTCTCGCCGGCGCTGCAGCGAAGCCTGACGCTCGTCCCGGTTCGAGCTCCAGCCCTTACCCTGAGCATCCTGCTCGCTGGGCGGCGTTGTGTCTAACTTGTTCTTCAGATTGTACCGTGTGATCAGGTCGGGCTGCGCCGGCTTCTCCGGTTGTCTGGGCGCCGTCGCTGCGCTGGCGCTGCCGGCAGATTGGCCGGGCGGCGGCGGTGGTTGGAAGGTGACCGGAGGCTGTAGGGACAATTCATATTAGAAAAGTCGGCCTGTGTCAGAGCTGGAGTCCTCAACATACCGTGTCCAATCGGCCGGCCAAGATGCGCTCCGTGGTGTTCTGGATATTTCCTCCGTTTCGTTGCAGATCCCAAAGAATACTCCGCCTATCCGCCTGGGGAAACATCTGCTGTATCCTCTCCACGGCGACCTCTCTTGACCTCATAAACGCCTCGGGGGAACGCGCAGCTTGAGGTGGCGACGGGCCTCCGAAGAAGAGATATCGTATTATCAGACCCGACATTACCAGGATCGCCAGAAAGTATGGCAACGAGATCTGATCGTCCGCCATGATTGTATCGTATGCGAGCCGTCCACGAAAGGCACGTGAGCCGTAGTGCGGTAATCGACGAAGTGATGCGGCTATCTGCAAGGGCGGCTAGGATGGCAGTTCGTGGAGGTGAGGGAAGTGAAGGGTAGATTCACATGGAAGCTAATAAGCTGCCAGCGTGGGTCGATGGTATGGATCTAACGTTGTGGAGCGCCCCAAGAAACTCCCTTTGGAGTCAATGGTGGGGGAAACCTCGGCTAATTCCCCAACACAAGCTGTTTCAAAGGAGCACTCACGTCACAAGGCGGCTCAAACTCACAACTAATGTTACCTTTTGATGCCGTGATTGTAGATGATATGAGCGAGGTACTCAGGCAAATTCGGATGAACTTTAAGCCTTCAAATGTATCCAACAAGTCAAGCTGAAAATAGTAGACACGCATGATAGTGCGTCCCTAAATGAGCACAGGATCCCTCATCTCACATATGAATCATTCCAGGGACATGCCCACCATTCAACTCCTACGATCATTGGAAGGACGCATGTCCTTTGCAGAAACCGGGAGGCATCCTTTATTGAGTGCCCACACCCCGGTGAAAAGCCATCAACTTCAAGAGACTAGATCGTCTCATTACTGACATAGTACCAAAAGACCCAAACCATTTCCATGAGAAGGAGTTGCCCCGCCCTGACGGCCAAACGCCCATGGTACACTTCCCACCGTTTCCATCACTTATCCCCAATGCTGTCTTCTGTTGCGCCATTCTCATGGCCCTTGCTGGCACCATTACCCTTTGCCTTTGAACTCAGCTTTTCGAGAGATGGAGTACTCTAGGAAACAGCCGGTCCCTGGCTGAGACTGGTATCAAGATCGCCATAATGGAGGGTGAATTCCCGCTGCAGTCACCGTTAGTTCTCATCCTAGAAAATCCCGGATATCTCAACATACCCGTTCCTTGCGCCAGGTGGTTGAATCCCACACGATGTAGTAACCTCGCTCATGGGTCGGGCCCAGTGTTTGAGGAGTCATGTGATCATCCTTTGTCAACCAAAGCTGCAACTTCTTGTGCCATCTCCAGTTTCGTGAGTGTCTGGCGAGCTCGTGTTAGTGGAGTGAAACCTTTCTGAGGCAAGGGGCCGTCCTTACAGTTCTACTGCGGCCATCTGCTGCTTTAGGTCCGCTGGGGAGCTGTAGAAGATCCAGAACAGAGTCTCCTCGTTGAAATTGGGAATTTTGCTCTCAATTGGCTGGACATTGGTCACGTTGTAGCAATCCGGTAGCCGGAATTTACCAGCATTTATAGCTGGCCGAGGAGGTGTGTCGTCAAAGAGGGAGTAGTTCTGCGTTGAGAACAGGCTGGATTTGGTCAGTGGTGCTCCCAAACCAGACGGAAGCACTTACTCGGGAGACGACATGTCAAGCCCCAACGACATCGGATCCATGCCCACCACCATCGCGTGGTAGTCGGGATAGTTGTTCATAAGCGTTCTGAGGCCCTTAATACCCCACCTGTCGGCTGCGGACATGCCAGCTAGAGGGTCAATAACCTCTGCAGCTTGGGCGTCCTGGTCGTCGTTCAAATTCCTTCCAGAACCATCGTTGCCGATAGCTCCTAAAGGAGATGCTCCCTCAGCTGTGGCTGCGCCGCCTTCTTCCCGCATGCCTGTAGGTTTCTGCCGTGAATCGTCCTCAGTCGCAGCGGCCTTGCCATCCTGTGGCCTTGAAGAACCTGCAAAGGTTAGCATTCGCATAAGATGAATCGAAGGGAGATAAGGGCCTACCAGGGGCGCCAATGCCAGGCGGTGACCTTGCCTCATTCGCCCGGCTGTTAGCCGAAACCGCGTTGAGAAGACCATTCCCCCTGTTTGGCACATGACCAGAGGCTCCAGCTTGAGGTCCAAATCCCAGCGATGACATCAGATTCGCCGCGCGCTCAGATGTAATGTCTCCGTTTGCTGCTCGGTTGAGAGGGGGGAAGTCGTCGATGCTACCGGTTTGGGCCTGAGACGACTGGCCAAGGTTTCCTTGGTTTCCGAACCGAAAGCCACCCTGCACTGGAGGTCCGCGAGAGGAGGGGCTGAACAGATCTTCTTGGCCGCCCTGCGAGGCAAGGGTGGCAGACTGGTTGCGTGGTACAGGGCCCCCAGGGTTCCTCGACCCAGCGGTCGACCACATTGACTGCGCGTTGGCGTTGGACATCTGAGGGTTGTTGGATAATGATGGAAATTCTCTGATAAATGTTAGCGCGTGTTTTTGTTCTCGTTTGGCGATGTAATGATGTGTGGCGCCCAAGAGAATGAGCTAGTGTTCAGGAATGGTGATGGCGACCAGAGTGCACATACGACAAGTCCAGAGGTGTAGCGGGCTGCGACCCGGTCAAGCTCTGCGCAAAGCTCACGTTCCCGCCAAGCTGACGTCCTGCGTTCTGAGGACCTGCCCCTGCCATAGGAACACCTCCTCCAAACGCCCAACCCGAGTTGTTGTTTCCTGTGTTGATGCATCGTTAGCCTCAGCTCGAGGTTGGGCTATGGGAGCCGCCCGGCCACCACCAGGGTGGTTGCAATCGCGTACCCAGCTTTCCGTTTGGTAATCGGGCTGAACCTGCTCGTCCAGGTTGTTGAGGTTGTTGTTGACCACCGAAGCCACCAGGCATTCCGCGGAGTGTCTGTGGCACTGCCCCTGCCGTTCGATCATCTCGTCAGCGCTGTCCTAATAACCCAGTGCTTTCATAATTCCTCCAGCCGTGATCCTAGCGACACTATAGAGAGCTCCAGATAGGGCTCTGCTCCGCATTTCAAGCCATTGAAGCGATTGTTGCGTCGTCCGAGCGTGGCAAACAAGGGTTGAGGAGAAGCATCGTGGTGCGAAGAATCGCGGGGACACACGAGCTCAGAAATAGACGCAAGGCTTCGTCCAAAAGCCGTAGCCACTCGCAATGTCTCGACGGGGCGAAGCGTGATCTCGGTATCGCAAAGTTCGGAGGCACAGGCTGGAGCGCGGGGTCCTGAGGCTGAAAGAACGACGTCGTGGGGTGGTCCTACCTGGCCGATTCATGATTGCAGTAGTTCGCGCGAGCTTTGAGAGCAAGTCGCGGAGGATGTAAAGGTAACGTTGTCGAGCGGATGCTTGAATGGGAGGTCGCGGCTCAAGACTCGGTGCGTCGGTTGTTGAGCAGACGAAAGGCGGTCGTTGATGCGATCGATGCTCTGGCAGGGCTCGCTCAGGCTTTTGCTGGCTGCGCTGGTCGGGGAAGGCTACGTACTGTGCTTGTGCTGTCCATGCTCTGTGCGACTAGACGGCTGGGCTGGGCTGGCGGCACTTTCCCTTCCAGTGACGGAGGGTGGATGCCCAGGTTCAAGTGGGTCCGCACCGACAGCGATGTACCCGCCAATCAGAGCCGGAACCGGCCAAGGCTGAGCGGCTGCTTGTTCGCACCTCGCGTCACCGGGCAGGCATTGGCAGCGTCAACATCAGGTACCGAAACCAAGCCCAAACAGTAACTCACCCTGAACCTGGATGCATCTTCCCGCGCAACGATTGTCGTTCTTCGTCTATTCGTGACTCTATTCTAGCTGATCGCTTGCTTGAAGCTGCTCTCAAATCCAACCTCAACCACGTTCCGTCCAATCAAAATGATCTTGCCTTCTGGAGGCGGCGCCTCATCATCTCGCGGTCCGTCATTTATCTCAAAAATCTCCCTGACCCCCTGCAGCATCTTGATGTCTCCGTTGGCAAACACAAGGCGGCCCTTGGAGCGGTGAATCTCAAACCCTCCCTCCTTGTCCGCCTCGGGGAGCTTGCTGTCCCACAGCACTGAACGTAGCCAACGGTCAACAGCATCCAACTGTTCCGGTTCGAGGCGACCGACAGGAATCGTGACAGTTGAGATGGTCTAAGTGGACGGTTAGCAACAGATTTTGTCCCAAGGCAGCGCCGAGGTCGACGGGAACCTACAGGGTCGAGATGGCTATGCCCCTTGGCACTCGCCTCCGATTCATTGAATTGATCATATGCGTGCAGATCAAGTAGGAATCCCTCTAGTTGGGGCACCACACTCCTCTCTGTCACATGGATCTTTGCCAGTCCGTTGATCGACTCAATCCTGGCCCTGACCTGGCTGAGCTCCGTCTCTGTAACCACGTCGGCCTTGTTGATGACAATCACATCCGCGTGAGAGATCTGGACATGGGCTGTGGTCATGACTGGGCCGTGATCATCGTGGTCATGTCCTTCAACTTTGCCGTTTGGGTCATCGAGACTGAGCAGGATGTTTTTCGCATCCACCAAAGTGACAATACCGTCAAGGTAAATTGTACTTCCAAGCCCATCGTCCACCCAGAACAGCGGCGCCAGGTTACCGGGGTCGGCCAAACCAGTCGTTTCCAGGAGGATGTAGTCGAACGCGCCCTTCTTAGACATGAGAGACTCAATCGCGTTCACACCCGTGTCCCTATTCATGTTAGTGTCGCCACCCCAAAAAACAGGAGATCTGCCCTACTTGACTGAGCAGCATATGCAGCCATTGCCAACTTCAAGCCATTCCTCAACTTGCTCGCCTCCCTTGTTCACAGTAAGGGACTTTTCAATATCGAGTGCTACAGTACCATTCAGACAAGCAGCAGTCATATCAACTCATGTGTACTCACAGTCCCCAAATTCTGTTCTTGAGTTAGTAAATGTCTCCCGTCAAGTCATAGTCCTTTCAAACCATTCATTATCACAGCAATCTTTTTGCCATGCTGGGCCGTGAGGATGTAATTCAACAGTGTCGTTTTACCAGCACCGAGGTAACCTAAATACGTCAGAAATGAAAGGAAATTAATGATCCATGAGTTATTACCTGTAACAATAGTAATGGGGACCTTGACCGTGATCTCGCCATCTACCTCGTCTGCGGCCGTGTTAACGAGCTCTGGCGGGGCATCGTCATCAAAATCCATGGTTGCTAGACTTGGTAATGTCGTCAATCTCGATCTGAATGTTCGCTAGAAAATGCCCGAGTTCCACACTCGAGAATGTAAAATATGAAGGGAAAAGTCCGATTTAAAAGCCTAGAAATCGTTCTAGGTGGTGTATTTCCAAGATTTCCACTTTCATCATTTCGAATCAGGCACAGAACTTGGAACTTTGCGTACAAGTCGCACGGTCCCCGTTTGATGCATTCACCAAGCTGGCTATGCACCTACCGAGGCCTTTTCAAGGACCCCAGCCAAGCCCTGCCAGCCAGCCACTCACCCGCCAACGTCGCAGCCTCGTCGTGTGCTGTTAACCGCCCAGCTCCCTCTCCCAAATCTATACTCGTTCGTTATCGTGTACGTTTTCTCTGCGCTGCGGCTCGACATCACCAACCGCCATGTCGTTAGCACCGAGTTCGCCTCGGCTACCAAGCCCGCCGCCTGCGGCTGAGATCCAAATCGGTCCCAAGTCGCCGTCTGGCGGCCCAGCAGCCAGTCCCCAGACGACACCACAGGAGCAGACACAGCTTGATGCAAGTTCTAGACGGCGGATACACCCAGGCACAAAGGCAGCAGACATGTCTGCCGGCCCTCCCTTGATACCCCTACATGAGGTTCGTTGCGCCCATGTTGACGTGCATTGAGCTCCCAACTAACATCAACCAGCTCGACTCGGCCTTCCAGCTCCAAGAACACCTAGCCGCTCTCCACTGCTATCATACCGCCTCCAACACCCAACCAATCACCCGCGCAACGGCACTGCAGCTTGCGCAACCTCCAAACGGCATCGACCGAACCATCTGGCTCTACGAGCTTTGCCGCTTCCTCATCTCCCAGTGCAACTCTCTCATCGTCGGCTTCCTCTTCGACACCCCGCCATGCAGTGCAAACACGTGCCCCGAGATGCGCGCTTCCGAGTGGCAGTTCCTCTGCGCCGTACACGAGCAGCCCAAGAGCTGTTGCGCCATTGACTACTGCTGCCATACCCTTGACTGGGCAGCCAACGTCGTCACCGACCAGAAGATCTTTCCTAGCCGTTTCGTCGTCCTCAGTGACAATCATAGCAAGAACGTCGGCATAAAGAACCTGGTCAACGTGTTCCGCAGGCTGCACCGCATATTCGCCCATGCATGGTTCCAGCACCGTGGTGTATTCTGGTCCGTCGAGGCCCAAACCGGGCTCTATGTCTTTTTCAAGACGGTTTGCGACCTGTACGATCTGTTGCCTGCCGAGAACTACAAGCTACCGCCCGAGGCAGAGGGCTTGGAGACTCCTCAGCTAGAGCACGAGACTGAGAAGCCCACGCCCACTATTCTGAAACCCCCATCCCAGCAGCGCGGGCCTGGTCCTGAAGACGACAATATGCATCCCATGAGGACAAACACCCGGCGCCATATAAGGAGCAGCCCCTCAACAGGCAGCGCCGTGACAACCGTCATGGAGGCGGAGGAGGAAGAACCTGATGGAGTTTCGCGCAAGCTTCGAGACATGCACATCACGGCCCCTTCACCAGTCGAGGAGGAGCCTGAAGTAGCTGAAGTTCCTGTTATTGTCGAGCAGTCCGCTATACCGCAAACCTCGTCCAAGTCCCATGAGCAACCCGCCGAAGAAGAGGACGAGGATGATGATGCCGACGCTAACGCCGACGATGCTGACATGACAATCGTGGAACCGGCTGTGGAGCCGCCTGAGCAAGATACTGAAAAGGACACCGAACCTCAAACCACTGAAGCTGAGCCAAGCCCACAACCAGCAGCACCCGAAGAAAACCAAGAGAAGGACACGCCCCAGGAGACTTTGGCGGAGGAAAACGCTTCCGCACCAGCGGAGACAGCAGTTGAGGAGCAAGGCTCTGCTTCCCAAGTTACCCCTGAGCCTGCTAGTGATGATCAAGAGACAGAACCAAAGACTTCCACATCTGCTGCCACGGTGTCGGAAAAGGAGGCCAAGGAGGATGAGACATGATAGACCAGCAAAGTGCGCTTTACTTAATTCACAACTCCTGTTATCCGCAAGAGTGCTGTAGATCATCAGGTCAAGGCTCGCGTCGGAGCCAAGTTACTATATATAATACATTGTGTAATATGAGTTCTCAGAGGTTGGGTATCTGCGGCTCGGGGAAGCAGCCGCCTTTTTCTTTTCCAAAATCCAGATCCAAATCCGTTCCATCGAACGCCCTCTTTTTCCAGTTGTCCAACGTGTCCCAGGTTCCCCCAATGTCTACCGTTATATCCCCACTCATCAACGGTCGTTCTCCCGAGAAATGTGTCTATCCAGTTTCGCATGATGCCCTTAACGCCATGTGGCCTAACGTAGACCGAGATCATGAACCTTGTATCGCCATTGATTTCCGCGCCTCGCCTTTCCCGATCCTCTACTCGCTCTGGTGGATAACCCCTGAAGAGTCATCAGGACCTCAGCAATAGGCTTGAGCGCGCAGAAGTCTGGCTGCTCCAGCTTGACACTACTGGCTCGAAAAGCCATCACATCGGTTGCAAAACGAGCGAGTTTCGTCCAGGACCGAGCATTATATCCTCCTTCAGAACAGCAGGAGACTTTTCCATTCCATGGGGTAATTATATCGGCTCATCCCCGCTTCCTATCCTCCGCTCTGCGACCTAACTAGGTCCCTCACCAATGGGCAGTGATTTGTTCGCCTCGTCCATTAATGACATCTTGGCGAAAATATGCCTGACCTCTCGAAGATTCTCCTGCTGAGCTGTTACGGCCGCGGCGTTCCGCTCGTCAGCGAAGTTTCGGATGTTCTGTAATACAGGGCTGAACCCTTCATTGTTTGGTAACCACCATTGCACGCATGACGGCTCTCGAAAGAGCTCGGCCATCTTGCTTCGGATTGTGATAGGGTGAATGTACCTAGAAAGCTGGTCAGTATTTTGCTCTTTTCGATGCTCGCACGCACCAGAGGTCATCTCCTTACCCCATAGTCTCTAGTGAAGCAAACTTTCGACGGAACCACATGTGATGTCGTGCGTCCTGGGGTAAGAACAAGGCTGCAATTGCAATGCAGGCTTGTATCAGGACCAACACGCCCTTGGGGGTCGATGGCCAGAACTCCAAAGTCTCGAAATATTGGCAAGTTCTGTACGCGTGCCTGTTCAGATCCGCGAACAAGATGTCCGGCCTCGTACCAGATGACTGGCACTTGTGCATAATCATGATGCTATTCCACTCCGCGCACAAAACGGTTGCGTGGAACAACGGAAAGTCATAGAGGATACCGATGGTGTATGGGTCGACAATATCGTCCGGGGGGATCGATTCTGGGGGCGGGAACTCCGTGATGAGATATCTCTGGTCCAGGAGGGCAGGATCGCGCTTTTCCTTCCACTCCACGAGTCGTTTGTCTATTGCCTCGTGCTCTTTAATGAAGTCCTCGGGAGAGATCTGGCCCCTACTGCCTTTGGCGAACAAGATGGACATGTCGTATGAGATCAGACGCAGCCGAGAAGACCATTCTTCGATTATCCATCGCAACTCCGCTGGATGGGCAGCTTTTTCCGTTTGATAGAAGTCCACCATGGCCTGGAACCAGTCTCGGGGCAGGTCGGTCGGAAAGCCTCCCATGAGGGCAACAAAGTTATCGAATCGAGCGTACCAGCTGAGGCACATGCGGCCCATGGCGGTCTGCATCACGGTCTGGGGTGTGAATATGCTGGTCAGGATCTCGAGTGCTGCTTTTTGGTGTCCCATGAGGTTCACCCAATCGCCAAAGTACTCCTAGATAGAGTAGTTAGAGGACCAGCGTTCAAACAGCAATGGATTGCAGACCTACTTCTATCGTGGCAAGTTGTAGGATTGTTAGCAAGGTGGCCACGTTGGGTTTCTCCTTTCTCTTGAGTAGGCCGAGTAAAAGCGTCACGCTCTTGTTATAGTACTGCAAGAAATCTTGTAGTTTTCCTTGGGGGTTGTCAAGTGTGAGATGGTATGCAGAGAAACCGACAACAGCGTTAAGTAGTGGCTCATGGCGAGTAGCCACGCTGGGGAGGATAGTCTTGAAGAAGTCATCCGAGTCGGTGGGGATACAGTAGTTAAAGCTGGTGATGTTTTCGACAAAGAAGGATAGACATCGCTGATATTCGGGCGGCAAATGCGACCAGTCGGCTGGTCCTAGGTTCACGGGGAATTCGATAGAGGGGTAGGCAGCTGCGAGACTGCTTGGTGTTGCCGTCGCACTCGATGGGGACGAGCTCTTGGAGGGTGCGGAGCGTGCCGAAGACTTTGACGTGTGGTCTTCCGTTTCTTCCTCATCAAGGATCGTTTCAAGCTTGCTCTCTCGATCTGCATCTTCGTCGTCTTCTGCATTTGAGGAGGAGGGGCTTGTTTGCTGAGTGGAAGCGGTGGAATCTCTAGATTTACCAGATCCCCCTGAGCTCTTTGAGGATGGAGGGTCGGGGTAGACACATTCACGACTCCCCTTTTTGCAACCTTTGCATTGTCAGTAATGGCGCCCAATCGAATACATGGCATGGAACTACACCCACGTTCGCATATTGGTCGTGTTTCGTCGCACTGAGAAAGTTAGATGCGCAAGTTTCGATGTCAGTCGCGAAGCGTTGCTTACCTTGACTCTCCGGCTCCGGCACATAAAGCATCCAGAACGCGTCCTGCGATGCTTCACATGGTCCACTGCAGCAGGAGTTCCAGCTGCAGACTTCCTGCGACCTTTCTGGGACTTGGCTGGGTTAAACATCATTGGGTCCGGGAAACCGGTGAAATACCCGAGCTGCTGATACGGACCGGGCATCGGAGCGGAGGCCATGGAAATCGGGGGACCATGGAGTCGGGGGTCGAGCATTTCTTCAGGGGAGGTAACCGTATTCATCCCAGCCCCCGACATGGAAGAGAGAAAGTGATGATAGTAGTCTCCCATTGTGACAGCTGCAGCACAAACAGCTCGGGTAGCTCGAGTGTTTCAGAGCTGCTGAGGGAAGGTGTCTTGGGTTAGGAAGAGAAACAAATTGCGATTCGCATGCTTGCCGAGAACGGTGCTTGCTGATCGACGGGAGTTATGCCGGGTCTGGAGCACACAAGACAGAACGGGGAGGGGACAGAACGTTTCGTGAAGCTCAGCCGTTCCAACTGGCCCATGTGCCAAGGGCGACTCGGAGTATATGAGCGTCAGAGTTGGCCCAAGGCCTAGCGGAGAGGCGAGTTTCGACAAGATGGACGTGGACGATGGGGGGCAACCAAACTTGGGGGCCGGCTGGCAATTTCTGTTTCCTGCCGGTAACAGTGACTAACCAGGGCTACGATCGTCCCCTAGTCTATCACGACAACCCCGGGTTGAAACCGGGAGAGTGGTAAGGTGAGGGCGTGCAAGAGGTGAGTTCGTCAAGGGTTGAGAGGCCTAGATGGGGAGCTGGTCCCAAACAGGCTGCAAGTAAAAGCCAGAAGAGGGTTGACTTTTATCAGGTTTGCTGGCACTGCGGATAGATCCAGGAAGCGGCAAGACGTCCGTGGTCTAGTGAAACGTGGTTTGCAAGGACGCTGTTTGGTCACTGGTGGGGGGAAGCCTGGGATGGTTGTATTGCAAGAGGGGCAGTCGACATGAGCAGGGACATGTATCGCGGCTGGGGAGCGGAGAGGCGCTGTCACGGTGACAGGGAGGAAAGATTGATCGATGGAGACACTTCTGATAGTATGGCAGAGCTCACTGGTTCCCAGAATCAGGGAGGGGAGGGGTCTCTGCAATGACCAGCGGCAAGATGGGTCGGCCTGTGTGGTATCGGGCAAGCAGTTGGCCGAGCCCCTGGAGATGGGGATGAATTCGAGGATGTCGTATCCTGCGGGAGAAGACCTGTCGCATGCAGGCCTGACGGGGCGTCAATCGCTGATCAACGGAGCCCGGGCTCGTGGGTCCCGGGAGCCAGCCAAGAGCTTAAGTTATGCGTTTTGACTGTTGGTTTTTGAGGAGGAACCCACGCCCACGGACAAGCAGATGAGCAAAGCAGGCCACTAGTTTGCGGATAGATGGTCCGGGCTTGAATGCAACCCTGCGGTGACTAGGAATGGGGAGATAGAACGGCACGATGAGCAGAAGATCGAGCAGAGTGATGATGATGACCTTGGAAGGTCGACGGCGTCGGTCCTCTAGGTATGCTGGGCAGGCTGCTCCCGGGGCGGAACGGCGGATCCGTCCTGGGGCTTTTCGGGATTGAGCAACGAGTGGATGTTTTGGACGAGGGTGTGTGATGGAGCCTCTGGGGTGTGCGTGGGAGTTGAGAGGGCTCCGGCAAATAGGTACCGACTAAGAACGAAGGCGAATGAAGCTGTCGTGATGCTAGATCTGGGAGTGTGCAAAAAGGGAGAGCCCAACAGCACTGACTGACAGAGGATAACAATAACAATGGCAATGGTATGTCAGAGCTTATGATGAGGTTACGCAGAAAAAAACAATAACAACAACAACGAGGTGTTTAATACAGTCAATAAGAACAGTGATCGATGTGCCAGGGGTGAGTAATAAAGATTGGGTGACAGGATGGATGATGTTATTACCAAACAAGAGCGCGGGGCGGGCTGAACTTGGGTTGGAGGGGCTAGAGG